>JAOUQT010297385.1:0-16540 GCA_025769995.1 Xyliphius kryptos | reverse complement strand
GCAAGGCACCACAAAAATCACCCCCCCCCCCCCGCCCCCTTTATTTTTGGGTATCGAACCTTGCACCTTCTTGTTGTGAGGCTGAAACTCTAACAGCTGCAACCTCTAACTGTTGTTAAAAAAAAAATTGAAATAATTAATAAAATTGGAATTTGTTCGGTTTCACTTCTGAAAAACAAATAATCCTAAAACATTTTGTTTAAAACTCTAAATAACTCTAAATAACAAAATATCAATTTCTTTATTCAAAGACATAATTTATTCAAGAAAATAAAACATATTATATTGCAAAAATGTGAGTGACCAAAAAAAAACAAAAGAAACAAATAAAATCATATAACTGTTTTTAAAAATGACAGTTTGTCATTTCATAAGTTTATGAAATAATTTTAAATCGCTATTTTTTAAATAAATAAATAATTTATTTCATCATTAAAAAGTGTCAACTTTTTTTCTGGCTAAACAAATATACAAACAAAATAAATTGTAACTATAACAAATAAATAAACAAACAAGCCAATAAAACCTTATAATAAAATAAATCTGTAGGTTGCTAAAAATATTTTTTTTGATGTTCTAATTTAATATTTTAAAATTTGAATGAATCCCATGAACAAATAAATATATTTTTTTATTTATTTATTCATTTTTTTCCTAACTATTTTATACTTTTTTTTTTTTTTACCTTTTTAACTGTTACACCACCATGGTGCACTTTGTTACTGTAGTTGTTAAAAATGTTTAAAAAAAAAGACGTTAAAACTCCTGAAAAGATAAATAAATAATAAAATTCATTTTAAACTTGTAATCAAATAAATGCGTAAATAAAACAATGTTTACATGAGGAGGAACTGTTTGAGTTCCTGATTCATTTGTGATTGTGATTAAAACTTTAGTTGAATTGTGAAAACATTTGGCTGCATCTGCGTTTAATGATCGAATCAAAGTTCCTACAGTCTGATCGTAAACATCAGTGTTGTTCAGAAGGTCTAATTATTTTTTCCTCCGGTTAAAGAAAACGCAGTGACACCTTCCAGCTCTGAGCTCACTCAGGTTCAGCCCACTCCTCAGGGCAGGAGTTTTTTTTTTAAGCCTATAGGTGAGGGAGCAGCCGAAGTCTTGCTGGAGAACAGGAGAAGCTGGTGGAGTCAGTCAGAGCCAGACTATAAAAGCTCCCCTCTCCCCCGACTGAGCCCACTTCTCCCTCTGAGCTTCCTCTGAAGGAGGTTTCACCATGAAGCTCCTTTTTGCAGCTGCTTTTGCACTTTTTGTGCTCTGTACCCTTGACCAGGTAGATTCCTCCGCTTATGATAAGATATTGTCCCACAGCCGCATACGGGCCAAGAAAGAAGGGTGAGGTTCCTCTTGTTTTTTGATTTCATGATATTTATTTTATTTATTTTTTTATTACATGCATGCAAAATTAATTTTGATCCGATGTTCATAAATAATACTTTAGTTCTCTTGTGGTCAGTTGAAGAACCCATGGGAATCATGGGAATGGACTTCATGTGCATGTTATTATCACCATCTAACAGCCAGCAATTTCACACTGCATTTAATTCTCTGCTTGCTGTTCCCGCTCAGCCCGAATATGTGCGCTCTTCAGCAAGTGTCGGGAACCATGAAAAAGTACTTCAGCACTTGCCGTAACTGGTACCAAGGGAAGATCTGCGGAAAGACAGCGTAAGTGGGACATTACCTAAATTCTTTTCTTAGTTAATTAAAGCCTTTGCGAGGAATCTGTGGGTCAGAGGTGATCCGTTTTATGCCGTAATAAAGACTTGGGTTCCAGATTGTTTTCATCTAAAACGTGCCAAATCCCTTTATGGCCGAGGTATGAACTGCATGCCAGGATCATAATTATTTAATCTGACTACCGCGCCCGTCAGCAGGACTAATGAATAAAACAAACCACAGGCCTGACCTGGAGCATCAGCGCCGTGTTCCAACAGCTCACCTCAAATTCCCGCCCACAGGCGAAAAACACATCTGGTGGCTGGATGTGATTCCAGGCAGCCGACGCTGCTTGTGGGAGCTGAGCGTAACTTCACGACTGAAGTGATTTACTGAAAAACAAAAAAGAAATGCAGACTGTGAATGAAGCAGAGATTTAAAACATCAGAGAGCTCGCTGCAGGCCAATGATGATGCCATTTTATTACCGCAGTTGCAGCGCGGTCCAAGGAGAATCTGGGATGCTTCTGGTTTTCATCTCTTTTTTTTTTTCTCTGGTGGAGAAGAGCTAGCGGGGTGGGAGGTTAACAGAAGGAAAATAAGAAAGAAAGTCATCCTCACGTCGGACCACAGACCAAAGAGAGCGAGCCCTTGGTCTCACCTCAGTGCCTCCCTCTAAACATGAGGCCAGACCAGACCAGGCTTCTCCTCGGCTTCAGGTGTTCCTCAGCCTTTCTGTCCACTCAGCAAGTCTTGCATAGCAGCAAATGCAGATGGTGTGAGCCTTTAGAATATGACCACCCTTTCCTAACAGTCCTTCTTGCAGAAGATGCTCAGAAACCTTTTTTTTTCATTCTTAAATATTAATAAACATGCAGGTCCATACTATCTGCGGAGACCTGCTTCATTATGTCCTAAACCACACCTTTAGAGAATCATGTGAAAAGAGGGAATTATGGGAGAACCATCTGATTTGTGGGTAGAAACAATGGAGCAAATCTGGACAAATATGAGAGTGATGCAGCAAACTGGAGCCACAGACTGCAAAGTAAAAAAACTGGGAAAGGTCTGGACTGTATTAATATAACTCACAAAATATGAACCACTGGGATGGAACCACAGACTCTTCTGCAGTTTATCCATTTAAACACTGTGTAGTCAAAACTATTGGGACAGTCTACATGACGTCCCATTCCAAACTGTTTCCACCTCTACAACTCTAACCAGCTGCCAGTTTCTACAAAGTACAACTTTTTGGGGAGTCTGAGGGAATTTTAGACAGTTCAGAGTTTTTATGGGTCATGCTTTGTGCACTGAGACACTGTCATGCTAAAACAGGAAAGGGCCTTCCCCAAACTGCTCCCACAAAGCATACAGCAACAATGACGTGTTATGTGTTTGATTTTATTCATTTGTGACATTGTGACACCGGGACTCAATGATTCTGAGAAGTGTTTATATAATTTTGATTATATTTGTTGAATTGTAGATTTGTCTGTATATCATGTTTAATTCCACAGATTATATACTCTGTGTTTATGCACTGTATTATCATCTTAATGGATGTGGTCAGTACTCACAGATTACAGTTGAGGCTCGGCGTATCAAATTATAAAAACTAAAAACTAAAACTAAAAATAAATCTTTAAAACTGAAAAACTAAATTTTTAAAAATAAAAAAATAAAAAATAAAACTTATAAAACAACTTTAAAACAAACAAACAAAAAAAAACCTATACAACTAAAAAAAACAAATAATAATTAAACTAAAAAAAGCAAAAAAAAAAAATTAAAACTAATAAAAAAAACTTAAATGAAAACAAAAAATGCTATATATTTAAAAAAAAAATAAAAAGTTTTAATAAGACACGTCATGTAAATCGATAAATTCAGTTCTTTTGTGAACCGGTTATTCAGATTATTCGTGTGGGTCGATGGGGGGGGGGCTTGTTCTCCACAGAGCGGCGGTCTTTGATCTCAGTGGACAAACACATTAACACCAGTTTAACATCTCAGGACTGTGGGAGGAACCTGATGCTTCCAGAGAAATCCCACACAGACATGGGGTGAACATGCAAACTCCCACACAGAAAGGACCTGTCCACTTTAGGAGAGCTAGTTTAGGAGAGCTAAGCACTGCTACTTTGCACTATATGATTAATAGTTTGTGGACGCCACTATGAATCATTTAATGTGAATTTATTTTAGTTTCTTTGAAGGATCTGAACTTTAAGGAAGCTCTAATCAGCGTTACACAAAAAGCAAAGTCCCTAAAGACATGCTGTAATGAGTTTGAGATAAAGAACCCAGTAGCTCCACATGCAGCCCAGACCTCAACCCCACTGAATACCTTTGGGATGACTTCAGAGCTGTTGACTCCAATAACTTCACCATGACTGTGAGATAGAGATGAGAGCACCCACACTGATGACACAATAACACGTCACACTCTCGAGATGTGTCCGCAACTTACGATTGAAAACATTGACCGCCTTCTGGTGTAAGTTATAGAGAAGGACAAAAGGAACCAAAAGGGTTCCTGGACTTATTTTGAAGATGAGATTAATGAAAGGAGAAAAAAAAGTCTTAGAACATCTGTTAAAATGTGTTAATTAACCAGATTGGACTGAAAAAAAATTATTGTCAAAAAATAAAAAATGAATCACAAATTTAAAAAAATAACGTAAAATTATCTGCCAATATTTTGAATAAATGTATCTTGTTATGATTTCTCAAAAACACACACACAGAAATTTAGAGCATTCAATTTACCTTGAATCCATGTTTTTGGACTGTGGGAGGAAACCGGAAAACCTTGAGAAAACCCCCACAGACACAGAGAGGACATGGAACCTCCACACAGATCGGATGGCTAAGCCAACATGTCGCCCTTAATACTAGATCATCCATCCATCCATTATCTTCTGCTTATTCCTCTATGAGGGACAAGGTGGGGTTCCCCATGCCCATCCAGGTGAGAACATCTCGGGCGCTGGGCAGATACACCCAGGACAGGGCGCCAATCCATCGATTGGCACACACTCACTCACACAGACTATACAGGGCAATTTAGAGCATTTAATTTACCTGGAATCCATGTTTTTGGAATGTGGGAGGAAACCGGAGAGACACGGGGAGGACATGGAAACTCCACCCAGATCGGGATTCGAACCGGAAATCCCCAGCGCTGAGAGGTGAACATGCTAAACCACCGTGCCGCTTTAGTACGAAATAAAACTGTAAAAAGGAGAAATGACGGCGGAACACGATACCTTGTGGCAGTAATGCACCGCAGACACGATCTGCCGGAAGAAGTGACGCGTCTCTCTCTCAGTCAGTCGCCGACGCTCGCTGATGTAGTCGTACAGCTCCCCCTTACTGGCGTACTCCATCACGATCACGATCTTGTCCTTATTTTCGAATACTGAAACGTATTGATGACATGGTACTTTAATGCGCGCAGAATGAAAGGCATGTCCTCATACTTATGCTACAATAGCATCTTCAAAGCAAACCCTGCAGTCAAAGAGAAAAAAATAATACAGGCTTTTTGGGCAAAAATAAAGGCAAAGTAAATATTTCGGTCGGTGCACGCTGAAGGGTTTACAGGGTCACGACGGGAACCGCTAACTAGTACGCGGCATGTGGTTTGGAACGCCAAACGCCAAAATGCTTTACAGCAGAAAGCGCTCGTTTCAATCAAAGCCCAAAAATCTCCTTTTAAGGAACACCCCACCCAGCGATGAGGCCCAGCGTCTGTCATCCCACCACGGGAGACACATCAGCTCCCTACTGCTCACTTCTCTGTGGCCTTTAACGCTCAGGCATGAAGGTGGAGCACCAGGCCTTCTGGGAATTGTTACTACAGGAAAGCCAGAAAGCAGAAGGAAGCTGAACGTGCTAAAAACTACGCCACTGGTCCCACTGCAGTAAATCCTTCTCACGCTTCCGTGGAACAGAGCAGGTTCCTGAGGGCGGCTTGCAGAACGCCGCGGCGGCGGAAACAAATGCAGGTGGAGGTGAAGCCATAAACCAAAGATAAACCAGGAGACTCTTTCAGAGACCTCCATGACGTTACACCCTCTGGTATCTACACCCACAACTTCCATGTCGATGGACGTTTTAGTCCATCTGTCTTTCTACATCAGCGATAATCAGAACCACCAAAGACAAGTGGTGCTGAATGGTGGTTGACCCCAAAGCATCAAGCTGGGATACTTTTACTTGCAAGAACAAGTGTCTCCAAAATTCCGTGTGTAATCTGAGGTCACAGAATGCTGGTGACTGGACATTTTGGATTATTTAATCCAGTTCAGCACCGTCCAACTGATACCCGCTCTGTGATGGTCCTCCGGGGGTCCCGACCATGAAAAAACAGACTAAAAGGGACTGTGTGTGAAAAAATAAGCAGATGAACTAGAGTTTGTAATAATAGAACCACAATGTCCATCTATTTTCTTGGTCAGCACGTTCGCCTCTCAGCGCTGGGTTCGAATCCCGATCTGGGTGAAGTTTCCATGTCCTCCCCGTGTCCGTGTGGGTTTTCTCCGGGTTCTCCGGTTTCCTCCGGAATACTCTAAATTGCCCTGTAAGTGAGTGTGTGCCCAGTGATTGATTGGCGCCCTGTCCTGGGTGTATCTGCCCAGCGCTCAAGATGTTCTCCTCTGGATGGGCATGGGGAACAATTTAGACCCTATTAGAGGAATAAGTGAAAGATATTGGATGGATGGATGGATTAATTTTACTGGGTCCTTTGAATGCCATTGTCGGCAAGCTACGTCAAGCTATCTTGGCCAGTCGTAGGATTGTGGTTAAGGCACCAACCTTGCGACTCGTAGGACCCTGGTTCAATTCCCGGTTCCATCAAGTACTATGGCTGAAGTGCCCTTGGACGCAAGGTACCTAACTAAAATTGCTCCATGGGCGTCGTATACAAGGCTGCCCACTGCGCCGGACACGTGTGCTCGCTTCAGTTTTAATGCGGAGAACTAATTCCTCTGCGTGTAAGTACCGTGGGCGAGATGGATCTTTTCACAAACCAAAAGTCGGACATCCCTCGAAGTTGGATTTACTGTTACATGATGAGTAAATCCCAGAGCAAACGCTCCGCCTACTTCTACACAGATGACATGAAGGGTCCTGGATGGTAAGCTTTCTTATAAAACGCAGCCGTCAAGAGTCAAAGATCTGGATTGTTATCTAACACCATCTCAAGTCGCAAGTTTTTCCGTTACGCATCTCAGACGTGTGTATTCAGCGTTGCTCCCAAACAGGATGTACGTACAGTTTTATTAACAGAACAAAGTAAATCTTGTCGTTCCACAGATGACAAAGCACTCACCTTCTTCATCGGTCCACTGCTGTTTCTCCACCCACTCGCTCCACAGGCCTCTGGTTGGACCGAATCTCCATCGAACCTTGAAGGTGTAGCAACTGTACGGATGCAGTGAAGTGATGCTGCAGTTCCACTGCGAGGCCGCGTGCTGAAGAAAGACACAAAATGGTAATAATATATTAAAGCTGCAAAGCGTCACGGTGAGGTTGAAGCAGTGGAGAGAGAGGAGTAATAGAGTGACATGAGTTCGCTTGGGTTGCTTGAACACAATTAGGGTTATGAATCAAAAATTATCTGGTTGGACCCATTTTTGCACTCCCTTTATTGTTTGTGGCATTGATTTAATAAGGTGTTGTAGATATTTTACTGCGATGATGCTCCTTGTTGTCATGACGACATCACAAAGTTGCTGGAGATTCATCCATGATATTAATCTCCCGTTCTACTACATCCCAAAGGTTCTCTATTGGATTGGGACCTGGTAGCTGAGGAGGCTACAGCAACATCATTGTTCCACTCAGGAGACCAGTTTTAGATGATTTCTTGAACATCTTAGCTGTGCATCTTGGTGCATTATCCTGCTGGAGGTAGCTAGAAGATGGTACACGGGTATTTAAAGGGATGAACATGGTCAGCAACCGAAATCCAATGTGCTGTATGAGTTTCAATCAGGGGTTCTCAACTGGTCTCAACTGGTTTTATTGAATTAACAAGTCTTACCCGTTTGAATTATAAGGAGTGTCCACATACTTTTCACTTAATTTGCTAATGGAATTTTTTAGCATGCTCCTTGAAAGTCAAAGAAGTTCCTATTGTGTTTTCTACGCTCTACGTGTTCTTAACTGCTCAGTAAGGAAACTAGCCACGGGCTGTCTTAAGTCGCTAAATGATGTCATGACCTAATTTGCATAATAGGCAGCTTCCACTGGCTTCCTGTTAAGGGTCGATTACAAACTTTTACTGCTTACCTTTAAGGCTATTCATTATCTGGCCCCGTCATATCTCACCAAGATACTTCCCATTTGTAGCCCCAGCTGGACCCTTAGATCCTCCTCACCCATAGGTCTCACTGTCTCTTTCCCCAGACCGTTTGATTAGCCCCCCCAATCAAATCCATCCATCCATCCATCCATCATCTTTCGCTTATTTCTTTACTAGGGTCGTGGTGGGGTTTCCCATGCCCATCCGGGAGAGGGTGGGATTTCAGGCGCTGGGCAGATACACCCAGCACAGGGCGCCAATCCTTCGCTGGGCACACACTCACTCACACAATACAGGGCAATTTACAGCATTCAATTTACCCGGAATCCATGTTTTTGGACTGTGGGAGGAAATCGGAGAACTCACAGAAAACCCACGCGGACATGGGGAGGACATGGAAACTCCACCCAGATCGGGATTCGAACCGGGAACCCCCCCAACGCTGAGAGCCGAACATGCTAACCACTAAGCCATATATCATACCTTAAAATTAATTTGTTTAGGTTACTGTTGTTTAAATCTACGGTGTCCTTCAGAGTTTTGAACGCCGCCAATAAATCAAATGTATTATTATTATTATTAATTCCCAGAGCAGGTGGTGATGCAGCCGCTCAGATTGGATGTTTCCATTACTGGACAGTTGACGTGTCTACTAAAGTAGCCGGTGAGTGTAAAACCTCGGTCAATGTTGAACCTGTATGTTGTTGTTGGAGCACTTTCACTTGATGCTGTTTTTAAACTTAAACATGGTCCAGATTTACGTTTGAATTAAATGCTCTGTTGCCCAAAGTGGTAATGATCCAAATGTCTGTTCATGCTCGGCGTTAACAGTCACCCGTTGGCTTGAACCAATACCAAGCAAAGGTAATGCGGTGGCTTCTTACGTGCACTTCTAATGAAAACAACATGCAAAACCAACATGAAACCATACTATCTGAAATAAAACCACTATATCACAGTAAAATCAGCTCGTGTTGGTTTTAAACCTGGGCATCTTTACCATGATCAGCTAAGCCACCGGTTCTTCATGCTATTCTTTCGCATTCAGTCAAATGTGCTCTATCTATATACCATCTATAACCAACTAGACAATACGCACACATGTTCAGTATCTGGATTGTTGAGGTTTATATTGTTTATCTTGTGGTGACACCAGCTATATATTTAATCTCAATTTAGTATTTGCAACGCGCAGCAGCGGCTGAAGGCTAAGTGTTGGCAGAATGTCCCTGCTGGAACCTGAACCCATGACTTCCTGTTTAATAGTTCAGCACTTTAACCACTAAGTCACCAAACCCACTTTCATAATGGTCAGTTGTAGTACCATCGTCACGGATACCCTACTTGCGTTTAATAAATGGTGTGAGTTGAAGCATTAAAGCTTTAAAGAATTCAAAAACAACCCTGTTTATTCAGGAAATAATACTTTTACTTGGATATCATATGCCTTTATGAATCGTACATCAGGTTTACAGCTCACGTGGGAGTATTCAGTATTCACCTTGAGTCGAGTTTGGGTTTCAGTTTGGTTTTGAAACACTTTTCAGTCACAGTTCCCCTTTGCTCTGGTGCTGCACTGATAGACTGACTCAACTGCGTACCGTAGAACCGATATATTGGACATCGGGCTCTGCAAAGACTCCTTATGTTTTAAAAGAAGTAGGAGTCTGTACGTAATTAAAGACGAACATCAATCGTCGACAAACAGTTTGGCATTAGATATGCAAAATGCATGGTCATTCCAAAAGGGCAAAATGCTCCAGTGATCTTGACGATGCAAACATCCTGGCAGTTATGTCATTTTATGAGGATAAAAAAAAAAAAAGCCCCTGACATTCAGCTCTTTAGTTTTGAGTCAGACCTCATCAGGCTTGTGCTCTGCATCTGATCGGTTGCTTTCATGGCTTCATAGTGGTTAGACTGTGGGACTATCAATCTGAAGGTTGTGGCTTTATGTCCCAAGACCAGGATGGTTACCAATGTGGGCCCCTGAGCAAAGCCTCATTGCATTTACATTTAGTCATTTAGCGGACGCTTTTAACCAAAGCAACCTACAAATGAGAGAACAACTCAAGTCGGTAATTAAGGACAAACCAGCTACACTGGTTTGAACATTATCTGATTCGGTTTCTATTTTTTTTTTCCAAGTTTTTGTGGAAGAGAAGTGTTTTGAGAAGTTTCTAACAAATGACTTAGCCTTACGGAAGGTGTTGGGAAGATGGTTCCACCATGGAGTGAAGGTTAGTGCCATGGTGAGTTTGAGCGCAGTGAACGAGTCAGACTATATTTAGGAAGGATGGATTGAAGGTAAGAGGGGGCAGATCCAGAGATTGCTCTGTAGGCCAAAGTCAGTAACAAAATGAATGTGAGCAGCTACAGGGACCAATGGAGAGAGAGGTGTAACGAGTGACAGGAGTTCGCTTGGGCTGGTTGAAAACAATTCGGGCTGCAGAGTTTTGAACCAGCTGTAATCATGTTCCATGATAAATATCTATGGTTTTTGTTAATTTGCAATTTTTAAGTGTCTTAATGGTTGGGGTTTAAACACACGGTCATAATACAGCACCAGTAGACCAATAAGGAAGGGTGAAAGACCTTGGTTATTTGATGGACCCCAAATCTTTAGATTGATACCCCAACACTATAAGCGCAGCGACTGAACTGCTGTACCCAACATGCCCATAGACCAATGAAATCATTCTGTAGTCCTCATTATGCCCATATTTGGCCATCTGAGTCTACACAGGATTTTTAATTGCAAAAATAAATGGAGTTTTCCAAAAATCCCCTACTTACTTTTGCTTGAGGCCATTATGCAGATGCTTTTATCCAAGTATGCTAACTTAATAATTGAGGTTCGAATGCAGGCTCAGCCATGAATCAGCATTCTTGGAGAAAAAAGGCTCAAGGGACCTGCTCATGGACTCACACTAACGTAACTTGAATCAGGATTTGAACCCCCAACCTTTAGCTTAAAAGCTCCCACACGTGAGCCACAGTGCTACGTACAGTTCCTCCTGTACATCCTCTGGATTCTGAAATGGTTCAAAAGTCTTAACACTAATAATGCCAATTTTGATTCAGTACTTTGTGCTCATCACTGAAGAAAAACGACAAACCACAAAAACAAAAGTGAGACGACCTCCGTGGCCCCACATCATTTTGGCGTAGCATTAGCTTACATGTAGCATAGTTAGCACAATGACTAATAAACCGTCTTGTCCAACAGAATCCAGAAGAAAAAATTTTGGGTTCGGAACTTATTTATTGGTAGAATCGCTTCATCTTGAAGATATTTGGTTTTCGTGATTACAACCAGTCGGAACAGCCAAAACAAATTCTGGCGACGTTTCAAATGTCATGTTTCACCTCATCGGATCTGAAAGTGTGTTTAAAGTGCTGACCTTTATGGCTTCAGACGTGGACACTTTCATCTAAACCCAATTTGCAGCCCCTGCGTTTTCAGGTATCGGTTCTTTAAAAACGCAGTTCTGGTTCTCTTGCCTGATGTTTAGAGGAAATGTGATCATACATTCATGATTTTATTTTTATAGGGTGCTGAAATAACTTCAGCCAGAACGTCTTCCTTTGTCCCACAAACCAAAAGATGCATCATGTCTTATAAAAGTCAACACATCCTTATAAAAGGTTCCCTTTTCTTTTTTCCCCTTGTTCTGGCTTTTTGTTGAGTATTCGGTAGTTATTTGAGGTTGCCTCTTAAATAAATGTCTATTTTCGGTCTTTGGACCATCAGCAGTAGCATGAGTAACTGTATGCTCTTATAGAAATACGTATGTCTGGTAAACGCTCTGAGAGCTTCTGCAGGGGCGGCTGTCCCACGCTGGGCGGACACCTACTCACACAGACACACAGACACACCCACACTATATAAGGGCAATTTAGAGCACACAATTCACCTTGAATCCATGTTTTTAGACTTTGGGAGGAAACCGGAGAACCTGGAAAAAACCCACGCAGACACGGGGAGGACATGGAAACTCCACCCAGATCGGGATTCAAACCAGGAATCCCCAGCGCTGAGAGGAGAACGTGCTAACCACTAAGCCACCATGCCGCCCCACGGAGGTTCCACTGTATTTATATTTTACAAACACCGGTTCTGATTAACGGAACCGGTGATCTGAATGAGGAGTGATTATTACCATATCGTATCTACCAGCTTTGTATCCTTTATAATCCAGAAGGTTCTGCTTCTCCTGCAGGTAGAACTGGACCCAGTTGTGAAGACCCATGATGTCACGTCCAAACTTTGTCTCGCCAACAAAGACGTGTTCGAAGCCGCACGAGTCCTGTCTGTAAACGGAATAATAATGAGTTCTGTTAAAGACGCTGTGGGAAGGTTCCACCTGAACGCGGCTGAGATGTTCCACGATGCGCGGCTCACCCGCCGCTGCGGTCTCTGTGGTAGAGCTGGAACCACATGTTGTACAGCTGGTTTCTGAACTGTCTCAGGTCCGAGCTGGACTTCCCTTTTCTCACCAGGTACTGATGCGCTCTCTGAGGAACAAGCAACAGAACCGCACATCACAAAATCCCAACCTCAGCTGTTGATTTTGACAAATAATTGCTATTTTTTTTAGTATTCTGTCTTTGCTTTATGTGTTTTATAATTATAACTAATGCTATATTGTTTTAACAGTTAAAAAAGTGCTATAGAAATACATTATATGATTATTATTAGGGATTTAAGCACCAAGTGTTTGAAAACCTATTATTTTTTGCTCCAATTTTTTCGTATAATGTTTTTTTTTTAGGAAGCCAAGACCGTACGTCCTACAGACACCTAACTAGAAGGGCAGATCCAGCTGGGGTGCATCTTCTCCAATAACGAAATTTCCACCGATTGGCCGATAATTGATGCTATAGTGCGACAAAACGCATTTAAGCTTCTAACTTATAAAAGATAAGACCTTCAAAATTAATTATTGTGAAATAATAGTAGCTAAATTTAAGTTCTAAATTTACTTTCTGACGTTCATTCATTCATCCATTATCATCCACTTATTCTGCCATTAGGACCGCGGTGGGGTTCCCCATGCCCATCCAGGGGAGAACATCTCGGGCGCTGGGCAGATACACCCAGAACATAATGCTAATCCATCGCTGGGCTTCCTTACGTAAAAATCCCAATTATTATTAAAGGTTCAAGTACAAAAAGGACAAAATTCACACCGATTGGCCTATAATTGGCGCTATAGTGCGACAAAACGCATTTAGTCTTCTAACTTCTACCCCAAATTTTTCCCACACTTCAAACAAACAACTTTGCAATTTGGACCCATAAGCTACGCGCACTTAAATTTTTGCTAATTAGCATAATTGGAAAAAAATCTACTTTAGCAAACAAAATTTTCTAGGTTTTTCAGTTAAACCCCATGTGTTTGGTATCCAAAAATCCAGCAGAGGGTGCTCTTCAATAATTATACCAAAAAGCTGGACTGTTGGGTTTCGTCAGGCTCTTACATACAAAGAAATCCAAATTGCACTTAATATTCACAATTTATAAAAACAAATATAAAACTTACAAACTTTACAACTTTACACAAACACTCGGCATCAGTCCCCGAGGAGGCCGCTGAAATTTGGTGCACTTATGTCGTTAGGGGGTGCTATAATGGCCATATTTATCATTATCATTATTATTATTTTTATTATTATTATTATTATTTTTATGCAGAGCTGAAAACATAACCGAGTCTCCACCTTCATGACCGCTGTGTCTAAAACAGCATCCAGGAAGGCGTTGTTCTCCATCATCTCCTCTGCTGTGACCCTCTCAGCCACGCCCGTGGAGCGTTCATAGTTATCCAGCAGCTTCATGAACCCTGGGATCAGAGAGATGTTCATGTGAACGCAGCATCAGAGGAGAACGCAGCCGCGTGGGCCGGTGGTTTCTCTTACGTGCGAACGTAACGATGGATCTCAGCTTGTTCTCGTTCACGTAGGAGAAGAACGGCGCAGATGCATGATCAACCGCTACCTTACTGCCGGGGGGAATGAATCCAGCTCGGCCCTGTGAGGAGTAAATATCCACACCTACAGTGATTTATTCCTTATAATGCTCTAAAGTCAGACATTTCAACTTGAAAACACTTTATTATTAAATGTACTTAAAGCAGATTTCACAGTCAGAGTGATGTTTGTTATTGGGCCCTCTGCACGGGGCCCCCGACATGCCGTACCTGCAACGAGATCCTGTAGTCGGTCCCGGGTTCGAATCGATTGACGTCAAGCTTCCAGAGCTCAGCGAAGATGTCGGACAGTTCCTGATTCAGAACGTGGCTGCAGAACAGACTGAATAAACCAACCTGCAGGCGAGTTTACACACGGCGACTAAACATCAACCACCCAACTCACCTTCCATCGTTCATCTGAGTGCACACTGCCACCAGCAGCACAACCGAACCCCAAAACCACCTCCTGCAAAAAAAAAAAAAACGACAAAACGTGAATTTCATAAAACTTTCATATCAATCAGCGGTGACGCCAACATTCTGTACATTATCGCTGTCAATCAAACTCAGACACATTATATGGAGGGGTAGATCAGACTGTCAATCAGAAGGTTGAGGGTTCAAATCCCAGGTCCATTAAAGTTACCAATGTGGGTTCTTGAGCAAGACCCTTAACCCTCATTGCTCCAGGGTGCTGCATCAACCCTGCGTTCTGACCCCAAACAAGTTGGGATACCTGTAAGTCGCTTTGGATAAATCATCTGCTAAATAACAATGTAAATGTATATACAGAAAGGCCAAAAGTAGGTGGCCATCACTCCTGATTATGCAGAACATGCAAAGAACCCAGTTTATAGTGATGTAAAGAAGATAAACTTGGACCTGGAACTAATCTATTTTGCCTATACGGTACTTACACACAGAGGAGTGTGTCCTCCACATTTAACCCTGTGTGCAGTGCAACACACATACACACACACTGAGTAAAGTGAGCACACGTGCCCCGAACATTTGGGTGCCTTGCTCAAGGGCACTTCAGCTGTAGTACTCAAAGTACCGGGAATTGAACCAGGAACCTTCGGGTTGCAAGGCTGGTTTCTTAACCAAAAGCCTACGATTCCCCCATAATTCAGCTCAGAGGTGGCAGATCAGATTTCTGTTGAAACTTTAAGGCTCCGGCATTTTTCTCCTTCAATTCCAAACTGTGAAACTAAGCTGAGATTTCTTTAAACTTGCGACAATGATTTTAAAACTAAAAGGTAGATTTACTGGAAGCACCTTTCTCATTTGAAATAAAAATAAAGAAAATTAAAAATAATACATGAATGATATAAATATCAGGATAAAAAAACTATATAAATAAAAAAAAAAGAATTATAAAGTGCAGTAAAGTAAAAATACAAATAAAGATAAAAAATAAATCACAAATACTCCCCACAGTTTAACAAATGTCTTATGTATATCATAATTGAATAATCTGTAAAATGTGTTTGTTGTTATTTCTCTAAACAATAAAAACAAAGACGTGAAAAAATGAAGAAGAAGAAAAACCAGAGACCCAGAGGAACCACTCACCCGCTGCTCATTGTTGTAAAGTCGTTGTGTTTCAGAGTAGAACTGAATAAACCTCGCAGTTCCTCAGTTCTGTTGAACACACAGTTTGTTTAACAGTAAAAAGTTCCGGAACTGATTTTTATATCACAATCAGCAGGGCTTAAGAGAACACTGCACGAACCGGTCCACTAAAACAACTCTCTAAAATGAGTCAGTTCAAAGGATCGACTCACAAAGTGGGACTCTCAGACTTCACGGCTCTGCAAACAAAACCATAAAACATTTAAAATTCACTTTGAACTAAAATAATGTAACCTGACTAATATTTTGAAATGAACACAACGTTTGAATTCCTTTTTTCAAACCTCACATTTAAACCTCTTAAATGTTTTATTTGAAGTATTTAAGCAAACTTTTTTCCCTCAACTTTGTGGCTGAATAAATCCATTTCTGATTTGAATGTCATTGATCAACCCACATTTCCCCCTCAGACCTCTAGGGTCGCGGTGGGGTTCCCTATGCACATTCAGGGGAGAACATCTCGGGCGCTGGGCAGATACACCCAGGACAGGGCGCCAATCCATCACTGGGAACTCATTCACACACAGACACATACACACACTATACAGGGCAATTTAGAGCATTCAATTTACCTTGAATCCAAGTTTTTGGGATGTGTGAGGAAACCGGAGAGCCCAGAGGAAACCCACACAGACACTGAGAGGACATGGAAACTCCACCCAGATCGGGATTCGAACCGGGAATCTCCAGTGTAACATGATTTTTTGATTTTAAGGTGGATGGTAAGAATCTTTTCCCCTTAGTTTTTTTTTATTTATAAATGTGTAACTAGTCTGTTTATTATAATAATAAATATAATCAGGGTGGCACAGTGGCTTAGTGTTTAGCATGTTCTTTCTCAGCGCTGGGGATTCCTGGTTTGAATATCGATCTGGGTGGAGTTTCCATGTCCTCCCCTTGTCTGTGTGGGTTTCCGCCGAGCTCTCCGGTTTTCTCCC
>JAOUQT010297376.1:0-16541 GCA_025769995.1 Xyliphius kryptos | reverse complement strand
ACCCAGATTGGGATTCGAACCGGGAATCCCCAGCGCTGAGAGGCGAATGTGCTAACCACTAAGCCACCGTGCCACCTATAGCAATTTAGATGGAGGCAATTTAGAGAAGCAAATTCACCTTGAATGGATGAAACCAGAGAACCCCGAAAAACCCACACTGACACGGGAACATGGAAACACCCAGTATAGAGTGCCACACTGTAGGGAAATTAAGATAAGCCAAATTCACCATGGAAATTTAAGGACTGTGTGTTGGAGTTGTTTTTGGACCGTGGGAGGAAACCCACATAAAATTGCTGAAAACATGGAAACTCCACTCAGATTGGGATTCAAACCTAGATCTCCAGCATTGAGAGGCGGACGTACTAAACACTACGACACTGTGCCACTCCTATCTGTACATATAAGCTAGGGATTCAGGTTTAAATCACAATCTGGGAGTTTCCATGTGCTCCCTGTGTCCACATGGGTTTTCTCCGGGTTCTCTGGTTTCCTCCCACAGTCCAGATTCAAGGTGAATTGGGGGGACTAAATTGCTCTATATAGTGTGTGTCTGTGTGAGTGTGTGCTCAGCAATGGATTGGCGCCCTGTCCTGGGTGTCTCCCGAAACGTCCTCCCCGGGATGATCATGGTGAACCCTCCCAAGCACTAATTGTGCTAATTTAGCACTAATTTAACAAGAAATAAATGTACTTTTAATTGTTAAAAATTAAATACACCATCCATCGTTCTCATCAGAGCAAGACTAGTCAGTAATTCAGAAACTGGCAACCTTGTGGAGTTTTCTAGGACAAAGATATCAAGAGTATTCTGAGAATGGTGTAACTGAGGACAACTATCCAGCCAAAGGGAATCGTGTGGACGTTTAAAACCCTGATTAAATTTGTTAGAAGAGGATGTCAGGCAGTGCAGTCAAGCTGCAGCTTGCAGCCAAATACAATTCAAGTGCTCCAACTACTGTGTCCAAAAGCACAAGTCTTGATCCCTTAGCATGCATGAGCTATAACACCAGACTACCAGTTTGAGTGCCATTGCTGTCTCAGGGAAACAGAATGACAAGTCTCCAGTGGTCAAAGAGCACAATATACTGGATCACTAATGAATTCACAGATGAATTCAGATTTTTGTCATGTTATATGGCAGATGAGGTCAGAATTTGATGCAATCGGCATGAATCTGATGAAGCTGATTATTATCTTGGCAGATCTTGGGTCATCTGATACCCATTAGTCAACGTTTTGAACATAGGGTTCATCCCATGTACATTTACAAGAATCACATTTGGGCAGTTGTAGGGCTTGTGGGTAAGGAAACAGCTTGCGACCTGAAGGTCCCCGGTTCAATTCCCAGCCTTGACCTGAATCACAACTGCTATACAATGCTGCTCACCGCTCGGAGCATCTGTGCTTCACGCACATCACGCAGTGTGTGTATATGTGTGTGTTTTACTGCACGGATGGGGTAAATGTGAAGGACAAATTCCTCTGTGTGTAAGTACAGTAGGAAAAATAGATCACTTGATCACTTTATTTGTTCATTTAGCAGATGGATTTATATAAAGCGACTTACTGTAAATGCACTCCAATCTCATGGTTGGGGTCAGAACACGGGGTGAGTCAGGATACAGCACCACCGGAGCAATGAGGGTTAAGGGCCTTGCTCAAGTAGCCACATTGGTATCATCAGTGGACCTCGGATTTGAACGCACAACCTTCGCTAACCTTCGCTAGCCCAACACCTTTACCACTAAGCTACCATGTTTATGTCGGTAAGTTTGTCCCCTTTGCTGTCTAAGTTCCAAGATTAAAATACTATGGAGCTTATCTGAACTGGTCTCAGTCCGGGACTCACGTTTTCTCATGGTCATTAAGTCGCGACCCACTAGAATCGGAGAAACTTGTCCTCAATGAACGAAAATCCACATATCAAACACTTGGTTTTCATCATTTTGACACTGAACATCAAATTTAAAGAGAAGGGTAACCGGCAAGCAAAAAGGAGTTACCATGGCAATAAATACCAAATCAGATGAGCATTTATTATTTTTCATTTTTAAAAAACGTGTTTATTTCTTTTAAGATGTTCGGACCCGCCCAGAATAGCCTCCGTGACCCACCAGTTGAGAATTGCTACTTTAGAGGATCTCATCTCTGAAATAAGGTACAACAGACTGTTCAGAGCAAGTCAGTACTCAATGGTCATTGAGAACTCTAGATTAAAGAATATTGCGAGGTTAAGAGAGAAGGTTTTTTAGCTAACGAGGAGGAAGATATCCCCACTCATCCTCCCTCAGACTGCCTACTGAATACATCCTCTATTACAGTAAGATATGTGACTTACTGCTTTAAATTTGTCTAAATGAAATAAATCTAGCAGTCTATAAAATAGTAAAAAAAAAAAAAAAACTTAAATAAGAATAAAGAACCAATCCTTCCACTTAATCTTTGTTTACCCATCTCTACAAGGCAACTATGTGTAAGTATTAGCAAACATGAATCATGCTAATCCCAATCCCAAATAAAATATTTGCTTTCATTAGCAAATATTAGCATTTCTGTTGCTTTGAGCTAGTGTTCCCAGAATAAGTGTAATAAAATACACATCCATTTCTGAATAAATGACAATTTCATCAAACATTTGTTTGCGTGTGCTAAGACGGAGAAAATGCCTGCACACAGGAGCACACGGACTTAAATGCCCATGCAAGGCTTACATTCCAGGCAAGTAGACTCATGTCTTCAAGATACGAAAACATCTAAGAGAAGGGATTGGTTAAAAAAATAATAAAAGGCTAGGTTGGGTAAAGACGAACCAGCAATGAGGAAATGCTTGCACAATCTGGCATCTAGGATCAATGGATCTCAGGTTTACTTGACCTGTATATCTGTCTTTCCTATCTCTGTGTAGTCTAAAGAAAAAAGTTAGACAGATCAAGCAGAGAGCCTTGATTCAGACTTGATACAAAGAAATAATCTGAGTGATCGCATCACAAGTAAATAGAGTGAAGTGCACTTGTAAACACACCTGAAATCGATGATGATGCACAGAGATAACACAGAGTTAGCACAGAGATAACACTGAAAAATGACCTAAAACTGCAATTAAATAACAGACTTCTACACTGGGGTAGTGCAGTGGAGTGGTGGTTAGCATGTCTGCCTCTTAGCACTGGGGATCTAGGTTTGAATCCTGTTCCCGTGTGCTCCTCATGTCAGTATAGGTTTTATTTCTGGGTTTCTGTCCCTAAATAGTGTGTCATTGTTTGACTGGGTGTGTGCCGAGCGATGGATCAGTACAAGGCATTGACCCTGGCCTACAGGACAATCCCTGGATCTGCCCCTCCTACCTTCAATCCATCTTTCCAAATATACTTTGACTCGTTCACTGCGCTCTAGTGATGAATGTCGTCTGGTGATACCAACTCATCGTTGTTCGGTTCCACACTCCACATCAGTCACCACCGCTTATCCTTAACTACTGACTTGTGTTGTCCCCTAATTAAGGGGGGGAAGGTTCCCCATGCCCATACACCCAGGACAGAGTAACATAGCATATATACCCCCTACGCGCGCGAAGGAATAATTGGAAGGTAATAAATGAATGAATGAATGACTGCTACACTTAAAACATCCCAACACCATCCTTTAGCAAAGAGGAGATTCAAAAGCATCATTTACAAGATTTCACTTCAGGTGCAGCTGTGTTACTGTTGCTTTAAACACAGTTTTAGTTTAAATATGGAAATTGCAATTGCGTAAGAACATATAAAATATGTCCACCGTCTGATTCCAATAAAGATGAACCTCACAAATAAATTGTAAATTTAATAAAAATGTACATTTGTATTGTAGGGAAGTTTGATTAAAAGGTCACTGAGTGCCAGTTACTGCTAGCTGCAGTGGTATATTTTTATAGGGCTATTCAGACTAAACCATTGCTCACACAGTAATTGCCTTTTTTTTCAGGTGGCAAATAGCTGTAGGACAAAAACTCACATTCTGGGTCACTTTTTTTTCACATAATTATGCAGCCAACAGTGTCTACCATGTAAAGTACATCATAAACCATATTAACATTTAAAATGACCTTTATTTGATTGAAAATCCAGAGTGATTGTTGGCATTTCTGGGTATTTAGGCTATTCTAATATACTCTATGAACAACAGTAATTAGACACAACTCTTAATCTCCAAATGAGGCTGTTCCTATCTGTCTTATTGCTATAGTTGGATAAAATCAAGAATCTGCAATGCTATCCACTTTAAATAATTATATGCTTCCAGTATTGAGGCAAGTTATTATTTGTTGCACCGTAACTGTGTCCCAGTGCATAAAGCAAGAGCTATAAAGGCATGGTTGAGCGAGTTTGGTATGAAAGAACTTGACGTCCTGACCTCAACACCATCAAACACCGATAGCATGAACTACGAGTCCGTGAATCAGATCCTCTCAATTAACATTAGTGGCTGACCTCATAAATGTCCCTGGAAAAATCCATGACGACACTTTTTTTAAAAAAAAAATCTTTTTCAGGTGAAATCCACTTAAGCTGCAAAGAAGATACCAACTTAGAATGGGATGTCGTTAAAACTCCTGTAGCTGTGATGTGTGTTCCTACACCTTTGTGGCTCAATGGTTAAGGTGTTGGGCTGAAGGTTGGGGTTCAAATCCAGAGTTACCACTGCTGGCCCCATGAGCAAGGCCCTCAACCCTAATTGCTTCAGGGATGACCCTGTATTCTGACTTCAACCCACAAGCAGGGGTACTTTTACATGGCTTTGGATGAAGTGTAATGTATTATTTACCCAAAGCAGAAACAAAAAAATGAATGTTGTTCAATCCAAAAGACTGAATCGTCCAGCTTAAGCATGATGAATAAGTTTGACTAAACAAATTGTGCCAAGTAAGTTCAAGTAATTTATTTATATTACATTTACATTTAGTTATTTAGCAGATGCTTTTATCCAAAGCGACTTACAACTATCCAAACTTGGATGGAATCAGAACACAGGGTTTGTACAGAACCCTGGAGCAATGAGGGTTAAGGGTCTTGCTCAAGGGCCCACATTGGTAACTTCAATGACCTGGGATTTGAACCCCCAACATTCTGATTGATAGTCCAACACCATAACCACTGAGCTACCCCTCCCTTATATAGCAAATGTGCACGGACACACAAAGAGAGAGAGAGAAAAGGTTTCGTAGAAATGTTTACTGTTAAGCTTCAAAACCTTTCGTTTTTAAGAGAATTTTGAGTTTCATTTCTTTGTTCTCACGAAACACAGAAACGTCCAAATTACCGTTCATGGTATTTAATTGCTGTACACCAATTGAGATAAAGCTGGAGAACACCAGTCTATTCTTTTACCCCAGCGATATCGGCTATTTTTGTAGCCACCTTTTACTGCATCCCGCGCTCAGGTAAATTTCTGCAGTATGGGTGAGTCATAATTACTCTATCTGCTACTGCATTTTATTTTATTCATTGCTGACCAGCTGAAAAAGGAGCTGCTTTCAGCAGACATGGCTTTCAGATTACTTTCTCTTAAACAAAAAGTTCTCCACTTATATTATTCAGTAAGTAAAAGTCACAAAGCCAGACCTTTTCCTCATAACCTCAACAGGTCGGATGGATCTACCTCAGCTTCCTTTAATAAGAACCAAAATTTGAATCTAGACAAATACATACAAGATAAGATACAATATCTTCCCACACAGGGACATTTGCATTGTTACAGAAGTAGTATTAAAAAAATCTAAATAAAATTTAAGATGTACACTGCTCAAAAAAATAAAGGGAACACAAAAATAACACATCCTAGATCTCGATGAATAAAATATTTCAGTTGAAAATCTATGTAGTAGACCCATTTTTTAAAATGTGTTAATCTACAATTTGTCATAGTGTAGCATGGCTGTGTGGGCTGGACTTTTCTTGAGCAGCCAATTACTGTCTAGATCCCGCCCACCCGTTAAGACGGGTCCTAAATACAAAATCAAACTTACAAATTTTTAGACGTGAGGGGACGATAGATAGAAGCGCGAGCGAAAAAATAAGAACCTTCCGACGCCATACACAACCCTCTGATTGCTAGGCCAACACCCTAACCACTGAGCTACCACTCCTGTACCACTTGTGTTGTTCTCTCCTTTGTAAGTTTCTTTGGATAAAAGCGTCTACTAAATGACTAAATGTAAATGTAATACAAACCTTTGCAGATAAGAAACCAAACATAAAACCTACAAAACGAATGGGTTTTTGAGTGGGTATTTGAATCAGTGTCATCGTTTCCAATAAGTCAATCAGCTAAAAACAGCATATTTGAACCGTTTTAATGGCTGTATATGGCAATGTTTAATTTTAGCCCCAGTAAACAGCCAGGACAAGCCGATGAAGGTCTGTTATGGTCAGTCTGTCTGTATATAGTTCTGTCTTAAAGCCTGTCTATTTTTGTCTTTTTGTCTGGACAAATGAATGCTCATCTTTCTGTCTGTCTTCTATTCCGCTCTCAGTGCGCCTGTGTTTTTGTGCTTCATTCTTTCTGTTTGTCTCCGTTCCTGTTTTCTTCTCATGTTCCTTATGTCCCATCTCCCATTCTATTCATTTAAGCTTATCGGCTCGTTCTTCACATACTGTAGTTCATTCAGTCTTTCTTTGCCGTCACATTTTTTTCTGGTTATCTACTTTTTTTCCAGCTTTCTATATAATTCACATAGCATTCTGCCGCACAGATTGTTTAATGTTCAATCTGTTTCTACAGATATGCTTGTTAGGTGGTCGGACAGCCTCATCTCTTATCTCGTTTCTCATCATCTGTCTACCTGCCATTCCATCTGTTTTGTACTGTCATCTGTGTTGTCTTTGTACGACAGATTTATGTCCATGTAGCTATATCTTGTTTTTATTCTTGCTGTAGTTCTGCATGCTTCGCTTTATTCTGTAAGTCTCTTTTTATTTCATGATGTAATGTAGTGCTGAATGTTACACAAGGTTGGGGAAAAACATGAACGCTTTTTAAAACGGGCATTTTTTTTCTTACTTTGAAAGGTATGGAGGATGTTGGGAGACCAAGTCAGAGTTATAAATGATCTCTCTCTATATATTTCTCTCTCTATCACCCATACACACACAGCCTGAATTGCATTTTCCCAAAGAACCAGAGAATGGTTTGCCTCAGTAGCTCTGTGCAGATCAATAGACGGGACAGAGATTGGCCATGGCAGCACAATTATAGAGAGGAGGGTTTAGAAGAAGGTTGGGAGATTTTCGATGAGCCATCCATAGCAGAAAACATTCACACATACTCACACTGACCAAAGTGTTTACTATCCTCTCTTCTTCAAATGCCTCTGCAATTTTTCCATACTGCTGCGTGCAAGACATCAAAACACAGTTTAACTTGATTCGTGGTTGATTAACTTGTTCAGTCCCATATAGCTTTTATAGATTTTTCCACAGATCACCTGTTAGCGATGTAAAAGCTCATGTATAAAATACACAACTTAAACAACACATGGTAACTCCAAGTACTTCAAACTTTTGTGAAATCAACCTGTCCAGTTATAAAGCAACAATGATTGTGAATCAATTTCACTTGCTGTTGTGCAAATAGCACAGACAACAGGTAGAAATTATTGGCAATTAGCAAGACACACTTAATAAAGAAGTGGTTTTGCAGGTGGTGACCACAGACCACTTCTCAGTACCTCTGCTTTCTGGCTGATGTTTTGGTCACTTTTGAATGTTGGTGGTGCTTTCACACTCGTGGTAGCATGAGATGGACTCTACAACCCACACAAGTTGCTCAGGTAGTGCAGCTTATTCAGGATGGCACATCAATGCGAGCAGTGTCAAGAAGGTTTGCTGTGTCTGTCAACACAGAGTCCAGAGCATGGAGCAACAACCCAGAACTTGGGAAAGGTAGCTCAGTGGTTAGGGTGTTGGGCTGTCAATCTGGAGGCTGGGGTTCAAATCCCAGGTCCACTGATGTTACCACTGTGAGTCCTTGAGCAAGGCCCTTAATCCTCATTGCTCCAAGGTATGTACCTTGTGTTCTGACCCCAACCAAGTTGGGATATTTGTGAGTCGCTTTGGATAAAAAGCGTCTGCTAAATGACTAAATGTAAATAACAACGTGAAAGTTGAAATGCAATTGTGTTTGAATGAATGATGGCTTTGGAGTTCATATCTTTAAAATGACCATATTAAAGAGTGAGGTTTGCAACTATTTAAATTCTGAAATAAAAATGTGAAACACCTGAACATGGGAGTGGAACATGAGAGTGGTAGCTCAGTGATTAGGGTGTTGAACTATCAATCAGAAGGTTGTGGGTTCAAATCCAAAGTCCACTGAAGTTACCAATGTGGGTTGTTGAGCAAGACTCTTAACCCTCATTGCTCCAGGGTGCTGTATCAACCCTGTATTCTGACCCCAACCAAGTTGGGATACTTGTAAGGGTTAAGCGTCTGCTAAATGTAAATTTGATAGAAAAGCAAGAACTCGTTTTTCCAAGAACAATGGGGAATCCCGATGCCACATTTCAGCCTTGTAGGTACTCGGGAAGTGGGAGAATTAGTGATGAGTCAGTGACAGGTCTTTGCCTTCGATAGATATAGAGACTCTAATCAAAACTAACTGGTTGATATAAACAGTATGGATGGACAACGATCTGTGTGCTGTGAGCATAGTCATGTTTCCTGGCATTTTTTAGCCATGATATTGTCTCAAATGAAATGGAATTCCTGTAATGAACTGTACATAATGAAAACCAGGCATGTTAAAATATTGTCCAATTTCAAAGGTAGAACCATCACAGCATTGAGCCTCAGAGACACGGTTGCCGGTTTTATTTTTGATCCAATACCGATAACTAAACTCTTGAGTATAAAGACATAATTACAGTGCTATAATCCTCACAGTACCAAAGTACACTCCCAGCCGGTTTCAGATCACAGATTATGCTGAACATCAAAAGGCACGATGGAACTGATATCAAATGCGTTTCGCTCAATAACCAGACCTGGAACTACACCGCTAATCAGTTTGCTTTATTCCTTATATAATCCAGCTGGAGCCAAATACACCTTCTATAATTTCTAATTTATACATCGAATAAAGAAATTAATAAAGATAAAATGCTTACATAGTTCTAATAATTAGAAAACATAAAACTGACCGATTGCTTTCTTTACATAAGTCAGCAAACATTCATTTACAAAAAATCTTACAAAGTCCATTATATCACACTGGTACTCCGCCATTGTTAAGCTTTATTGTTGTTAACTCCATTATATCCCATTACAATAACAAGGTTTAACAACAGCACAGTACCAGTACTTTAATCTAGTACCTTAATGCAGTACCATAAGCATCAAGTACTTCTTTGAGATAAGTATTAAAAAAAAATGCTGTATATACTATTCCACTGATAAAGTACAAAAATAGCATAGCTACATTTCCCAGGGTAACTTGACATGCTGAAACCTGTAGTGTTATTTAAACATTCGGCAGCCTGGGTAATTTGTAAAGTTCATTGTGTGTGCGTTTGTGTGTGTATGAATCAAACACTTTGCATTCCATTTTTTGGCAAGATACCACTTGTATAATATTCGGACACGTCATCACAACATAAAATTCCATTTGGTCATTTAGCAGACGCTTTTATCCAAAGCAAGTATCCCAACTTGATAATTGGGGTCAGAACACAGGGTTGATACAGCCCCCTGGAGCAATGAGGGTTAAGGGTCTTGCTCAAGGACCCACATTGGTAATGTCAATGGACCTGGGATTTGAACCCCCAACCTTCAGATTGATAGTCCAACACCCTAACCACTGAGCTACCACTAGAAACGTTTAACACATATTGGCAGATAATTATACCTGATTCATGAATATTTTTTCCGGATTTGTGTTTGTTTTTCTTATTTTTGGCCATAAATTGTATGCATTGTATTGTATCCCTGGTCCACTGATGTTACCACTGTGGATCCTTGAGCAAGACCCTTAACCCTCATTGCTCCAGGGTAGCTGTATGTACCTTGTGACTGCAATCAAGTTGGGATATTTGTGAGTCGCTTTGGATAAAAGCATCTGCTAAATAACTAAATGTAAATGTATGTAATGCAGTGTAGTTAATGAACAAGAAGCCTGTTGAAGTTAGTGTTGGGGTTATAGGATAAGTTATTGTAGTCTCTAAAGACAGTGAGTGAAGAGAGGCAGTGATGGTAGGACAGAAATATGGAAAATGATTAACTTCTAAATTCTAAAAGAAATGGAAATAAAACTTCCTTTTAAAAAAAAAAACTAAGCAGAGAATGCTGATTGGGAACAGACATCTCAAGGTTTGCCTACTGAAATGCTCATAAAGCAAAATGAAACATCAGAGAACAGACATTCTATTATATTTAATCTTACTAAATTATAAATTACTAAAGAAATAAGGTACGAGAGGGTTATAGTACCAATGTGTAGCAGAGTTACTTTTTTCCCCATGATTTATTCACAATAATGCACAACCCTCTAGTGTCTTACTGATTTTATGAAATTGTATGATTGATAAATGTGTTTATTTAAAACCAAATTGTTAATTATATGGTCTACTGCGATGTAATGTAGTCTGGGTTTAAATCGAATACTGATTTCTAAGCAACAGGATACCACCGGGAATCAGCTCACTATTCATATTAATATGTATATCAATTTATGGTATATGATTTAAAACAATGTATCGTACAGTGTCTTGTGAAATAATTCATCACAATTATCTCACAACATGGAATTCAAAGGGATTTTTTGAGGGTCTGCATTATTTAACTTACAGACCATGCCTAAAACTTTGAACATTTGATATATTTTTTTATTGTAAAGCAAACAACAAATAGGACAAAATAACATAAAACTTAAGTTTGCTTCATTATTAACCCCCATTAAGTCAGTCCTTTGTAGAGCCACCTTTTTCAGCAACTTCAGCTGCAAGTAGCTTTAGATAAGTCTCTATGATCTGCCACATCATGCCACTGGGATTTTTTCCCCATTTCTTAAGGCAAAACTGCTCCAGCTCCTTCAAGTTATATGGTTTGAACTGGTAAACAGCAATTTCAATTGGATTGAGGTCTGGGCTTTGACTAGTCCATTCCAATACATTTACACAATTCCTCTTAAACCACTTGAGTGTTGCTTTAGCAGTATGCTTTGGGTCATTGTCCTGTTGGAAGGTAAATCTCTGTCCAAGACTCAAATCACTGACAGGTGCAAATAGGTTTTCCAGTCCCTGCTGCTAAAAAAACATCCCCACAGCATGATGTTTCCACCACCATGTTTCACTGTAAGGACGGTTTTCCTGGGGTAATGAGAGGTGTTGGTTTTGCGCCAGACATAGCCTTTTCCTTGGTGGCCAAAGTTTAATTTTGGGCTTATTTGACCCCAGTACCTTCCTCCATCCATGTGCCTTTTTGCAAACTTAGAATGAGCCTTCCTATTTTTTCAATTAAATACAAGTTATAATGTAAAAAAAAAATAGGTAAAATAATTATAATAAATCCAATGGGGTGAATACTTTTGCAAGGCACTCTATATCACACACTGATATAAATGTGTAGCAGTCAGATGTGTGCATTATTGTCAATAATATCACGGCTCGGCAAATGCCAATCAGATTTACAGAACTACCCATTTTAGAAATGTATTTAACATATTTGTCTTAATTTACTTTAATTTTAAGTCTATGGCGTAACATTCATATTAATATGTTTTTGTTTGATTGATAAGATAAGTAAAGTATTATTTAACTTGGAGTTTGTTCTGTATTTTTTACCAAATTTAAAGTATGGCTCCACTACTGGCTAACATCCAACACTAAAGTACTCTAAATTAGAATGAAAAATGGATCCGGACATTCCATAGGACAACCCCCCCTAGTTTAAGGGGTGGGAATGTAAGTGCACGGCTGTGATGGACTGATCAGCCAGAGCTGCACATTATCTTATTACTCCAGTCTGTAAAATCTGCAATTGCAATGTCACAGAGATAAGAGATGAGAGGAAAGCAGCAGAGCTTCAGTCAGCACACTGCCTGTCCCCTTTCCCTCCTTCTCGATGACTATGCAATGAATAAATGGCATATTATGCACATTATCTGCAATTAAAAAGAAAACTCGAGATTGAAGGGAAGAGCCCATATCAACTTCTTTCATCTGTCTCGAGTTAATCTCTCCTGCCACTCCTGATTCCTGCTAGCTCTTGACTGCCTAATAGTTTAACTTTAATTTGATTAACCTCGAAGCTGATCAAGCTGAAGATACACACATGGCTTTGTGCAAGTGTGTAACATGTTCCTTACACACTTTCTGGATGTTACATTGCAAGTGCACTGTCTTACGATATTATAACCCCAACGCTGACTCCACCTCCTGTATTAAACTAACCGTATCCAGTCTTTTACACATCCATGGTTCCTCCTCTGTCTGTAAATGTAATTCTCTTTACATTATCACAGCAAGTCAGACTGAACGGTTAACAGTGAGAATAAAAATTTGCATAATGATATTGTGTTCTGGACGGCACGGTGGCTTAGTGGTTAGCACATTCGCCTCTCAGCACTGGGGATTCCAGCTTCGAATCCCAATCAGGGCGGAGTTTACATGTTTTCATCGTGTCTGCGTGGGTTTCCTTCAGGTACTCCGGTTTCCTCCCACATTCCAAAAACATGAAGGTAAATTGAATGCTCTAAATTGCCTGAATTGACTGTATAGTGTGTGCGTGTGAGTGAGTGTGTGTGTACCCAGCGATGGATTGGCACCCTGTCCTGGGTGTATCTGCCCAGCGCCCGGGACGGTCTCCCCTGGATGGGCATGGGGAACCTCCCCCCCGCGGCCATCATAAAAGAACAAGCAGAAGTTAATGAATGAGTATTGTGTTCTTACTACCACCAATCAACTTTGGTTTACTGTAAGTAATGAATGTATAAGATATTTAACTCCTAGCTTTACAAAAAGAAAAAGAAAAAAATAGTGACATATGCAAATTAAACATGGTTACATACAGTAATTTGTGATGTCATCATGTAAATGAATAATATTTGGACAAGAGATTCGATCTTCAATGGTGATTTATCATTTAATCATTTTACTTACACGACATGGGTGCAGTTTATGTGCTTTTAAATGGTAAAAATATTAAAAAATAAAATTAAATGAACATTTCAGTTTTTAAAAGGAACCAATTTTTTTCATGAAAACAGTTCATCTATTTCATCTATGGAGTGCCCAAAAGCGTCAGTAAAAATTTTAGAATCGGTTCTACAAATCAAAATATTTTATACTTAAATGCCTTGTTTAATTTACAAGCAAAAATATTTAGTTTATGGTCACAAATAAACAGAAAATATTTAAATTTTAAGAAGCTTGTTGTAAAAGTATGCACCTTTTAAAAATAAATTAATTATCAAAATAGACAGTGATTAGTTTTGTTTTTAACAACTTATGAACTAATGCTTTAGTTGTTGTGCACCCCCCAACCCACACACAGACACTTTAAAGGTTAACGTACACTGCATAACATAATTCTCACAGGTAGCAGAGACAAATTTCCAAGTCGTTTTGATAGAGCTGTGCATTGTCAAACAGTGTGTGTTTGTGTGTGTGTGTGTGTGAGTGTGTGTCATGCCTAGCTGCCTCAAACTGCCTAAACATGCCTGACTCTGAGCCTTACTGTCACGTTTAATAAATGACAGACACAAAAAGCCTCCTGCTGTTTCATCATCATCCTCACATCAACGCACCAGGTTGCTCTATCAAAGCCATCACACACTGCTGAACCCCCAGCCTCTGTTCAAATACACCCACTCACCCACACGCACCCACACCTGCTGATGTCTCAATCACTCACTGTTGGGTTTGTGCATTACCAAGGTGATCTCACATTGTTCTAAAAAACATAATATTATAAACTATATATATAAAATAAAGGGAACACTTAAACAACACAATGTAACTCCAAGTAAACCACACTTCTGTAAAATAAACCTGTCCAGTTAGGAAGCAAAACTGATTGTGAATCAATTTCACTTGCTGTTGTGCGAATGGAACAGACAACAGGTAGAAATTCGAGGCACTTAGCAAGACCCCCCTATAAAGGAGTGCTTCTGCAGGTGGTGACCACACACCTTTTCTCTGTTCTCATCCTTTCTGGCTGATTTGGTCACTTTTGCATTTGAGATCTAGGATGTGTTATTTTTGTGTTTATTTTTTTGAGCAGTATTTTTGTTGTGTATTCTATTAAGATGTAGCTATACTTAATGAGAGACAATTAAAACACCAACTACAAGTTGGTGGCGCGACCAGTCGCAGCGGCCCCTCTCTGTCCACTTTTTGAGACAGAGAAATGATATTTCAATTCTTCTGTATGTCCTCGATATACAGTGGAATTGACAAGGAATCTTTTATGTCTACCAATACTTTTACTTAGGTAACGGACTTCAGTACTTCTGCCACCTCTGGTCTCAGACACTAGGAAGAATATGGTGAGAGTGTGGATTATTTTGATATTGTCACTTATCAGGGATGCATATAAGTGGTGTGCATGTGTCATCAAAATTAACGATGCACAGTGGGAATTACGATGCAAGTGTGTTTGTGTACCATTATTTTGGGCATTTTAGGCTGAGGTGATAACTTACACAGTCGGGCAAAGAGTTTACTTCATAATAATTTTTTCACTGGTTTTAACATTTCCATCGATTCATCATTGTGGCCAAGAAATAAGATATTAAACAATTTCTTTGAAAGAAACACTAAACTGAAACTGAAAGTAAATTGTGAAGACAAGAACCAGGCCAAATATATTGTGTGCACCTCTGTTTATGATAACATTATTATTTGTCTGGTAACAACAGGTTATTTTACAGTCAAAGGTTTTGAGTCCAACACAAATGTAGCTTTTCACAAAGTTTCAGTTTCTGTGGTGGTACTTTGCATTAACTCAAGATTGTTATAAAACAATATCAGATTAATTGCATTTGTCATTTTTTGCCATAAAATGGACTTAATTATAAAAAAAAACAATTTCAACTACATTTCAGCCCTGCCACAAAATGACCTGTTCACACTATTTCAGTGATTATCTCATTAGCTAAGGAGAAAGTGTTAACTAGGATAAGGCACCTGCTCTAACCTGTCATGCTAATTGGATTAGAAAAGGAGAATGGTTCCTTCAAAAGGGTGGTGGTGGTGAAGAAAATTATTGTCTTCGTCTGTTAAACATTACTACCTCCAACAAAATCATGTTTGTCATGTTAGAATAAAAAAAATAAATATAGTGATACAAAATTTGTATCTTATCTTATCACTCAGCCCCAATATCAATCAACATACAAATGTTGATTATAAGTAGTATAAATCTTGTATATCTCAGAATCACAATTTAAATTATTTTTAGATCCTTTTGTTAAGGATGATCAGTAAATGTCATAAAAGACACTACATATATTACACACCCAAATCTTTTCGGCTGTTATAGAATTTGTGTTCTGGCTACTTGTCTAAAAAAATGATTAACTACTGCAAAAAGTAGTAATTTTCTACAATAAAATTATTCTGGGGACTTTTTTTCAGTTCTTTTATTAAGGACTCAATCCTAATTAACAAGAATTTTTTTCATAAAATTTTTTTGTGTCTCATCGCTTGTTATTTTCGCATTCAGGAGAACAGCTCTCTTATGTAACACTTTCATCTGTTGGATTTGTACTGGCAAAATATGCAGTCTTTACCACACACTGATGCTCCTGCTGACACAACAGACAGGCATACTCTCTACATGTGTGTGCATGTGCGAAGGCTTTGGGAGCTGATCAGATTCTGGTTACAGAATAAGATTAAGGTTCTTCACACAGTATGAATGCGCCGTGCTGTAGTGTTAAATAATTCAATCAATAGGTGGAATGAAAGACGAAACATTTAAAAATACTTCAGATGTTTTTTGAATGCTGTGATTTCTGGCTTTGGGTAGGAAAAGAGGGTGGTATACTGCTTAAAACTGAACCTCCCACACAGTTTCTCCCCAGCATTTTCTGTGACTGTATGTACTTATGTATCCCTTGTATGCAAGGATTAAATAGTATGGTTGGTCTGTACTAAATATTACGTATATTACAGACCTGTTCTTTGACAAATGTAAAAACAAACAATTTGTATTGTTTTTAATATAAACCGTTTTATAAACTAGAGGATTGTGATAACCTCTTTTTTAAATTATTGTTGCAGCCAAACTTGACAGTGTTTTCTTTAATAAATGACTTTGCAGGACTACATAGATGCGCACCCAGAGACTATAGTGCTGGATCCACTTCCAGCCATCAGAACCCTACTTGATCGATGCAAGTCTTACCAGCTGATCCACAGAATAGAGGACTGCATGCAAGGTATTATTGTTTTGTGTATATAGGGCGCAATGCGACACCGGGTAGGACAGTGTTGCATTACATTGCTACAAGGTATACTTTCTTTTGCGATCTTCTTTTGTTAATGCATACAATACAAAAACTAT
>JAOUQT010297368.1:0-16542 GCA_025769995.1 Xyliphius kryptos | reverse complement strand
CACACACACACACACACACACACACACACACACACACACACACACACACACACACACACACACACACACACATTTTGGATGAGAGAGGAGCTTCCTAACAAACACTGTGTGGCCTTTATTGCAATATAGAAGGGATACAGGGTGGGATAATCCAACCCCCACCACTAAATAAGTCATTCTTCTCTATTGGACATCCTTAGTATCAAGTCTGTCATCATTTTTCAGACATCTACAAGCTGCACACACAGGTATCCAAAAACAGGAGAAGCCATCCATCATCTCTAAATGCACCTTTCACTTCCTGTCACACTGTGCTCATAGGATGCAAACATACTGTGAATCAGCCATTCCAGGCATGTCTGGCAATCATAAAACACATCCAAGGGTGCAGAAGTGGCCAATGCTGAATCCCAATCTTGGTGCTTTTCATTTCTTTGATATTTTTCAGGTGATTCATCCCAGTCCCAAACATACACACAGAAACACAGGCATGCACTGACACAATTACTTTTTAAAAGTATTACAGACTAGTATATTTTATCAACTCATAAAAATAGTAAGTTGTGCATACTGGAACCAAAAATAATCAAAGCACAGCTTTACTGTACATTTTATGTAATATGCAAAAAAAAAATACTTTTAACAGTGGCTGCTACACAACAAAATATTGAGTTCCAAAATGCCAGGTGCAGAGAACTAACAAAAACGATATCAAAAAACATAAAAATCAGTAAGATAATTTTATAAAAGAGCTAAATATTAGGGATAAACTATTTTAAGTGCAATGTTTTCCAGTCAGCCATTGAGTGAAATAAATCAGGTAATTATTAGATCAATGACATTTGATTAGAAAAATACTAGAGAATAGATGCAGCATTTTGTGCTACAGGGTTGTACAGGGTTCAGTTTCACAGTAGCATAGCAAGTTATCTTGTTTATTATTTTCTTACAGACAACCCAATATGAACATAAAAAGAAACTGAATTCATTGAAACTATAGAGTTGATGTTTTAATGAATAGGTTTTTATTATTTTAGATACACTAACAAACACTAAAGTATTCCCTAAATGCAAGAGCATAACTGTTACAGATTACAGGAATTAAGCCTTTCTAATGATTTATAATTTTGGATTATTTAATAGATTTATTTTATTGTAATAATTTATTCATGTGGCAGACATCTCGGATTTGTGATATATTTACACAGTAATGTGAGAGCAATATATAATATATATATAAAAAATATATATATATATATGAGTACTGTGGTACAGTATCTTAAATTTTACCATAAAAAGCAGGGCTGTACAATTAACTCTCAAAGAGTCACATTTAAAACTAGGATTTTAGTGGAATGCCAAACTAATACACTTAGCATAAAGGTCAGTTAAAGCAATGGACTTGTGCTAAGTGCATGGCATTCATTTCACACCCATACAGCTGCAATGCTTTTATTTTAAAAGTGGCCTTTTATTAATTTACATACATGTGATTTAATTAAAATTCATGAAAATGTGCCCCCTACCCCAATACATGTAAGTGTAAAAATAGGCTATTTTTAGAATGTTTGTTACCTGCTCACATAAAATACTTCTTCTTTTTTTATTTTTAATCCAATTATTTTGTTCAGAGTTGCAGAGGTTGCCAAAGCCTAAAACTACTGCAACGTTCATTAGGCAAAAGGCGGGGGGCACCAATGTATTGCATGGTAGACATATGAACCAACACATTCATATACACTTTTATAGGAGTGGCAGGGTTAATTGAAGCTTCCGAAGGCAACTTACTCAAATATGAGGAAAAAAATCTGCACTCCACACACACAAAAAAAATCTCTTATTACCTGGGAATTGAACCCAAGACCTTTGTGCTGTAAAGCAAGCGTGCTAATGACTGCACCATCATGCTGCTCAACCGCTTATGTAATTTATTTAGTATATTTATTATAAGGTATTATTCCACTTATACTGACAGAGAAATTAAAAAGTAAATAAAACCGAGAAGTCAGTGTATTATAATCACTTTTATTGCATCACCGCATTCTGGTAAGTTAGCATCTATTCTAATTAAGAGATCAATTGGAACAACAAAAAGATAAATGTTTAGCAGTAAAAAAAAAAATCATCAGATTATTAACATTAGTTACTATATGTTCCACCATGATCCCATAGATTACTGAATGTGTATACATCATTATCTGTTGTAAACTCAAATTAAATCAGTTGTGTTAAAAATCGTTTAACTCACAACAGCTTTTGGAAGGCAACACTGAAATGGTCTGGCACCTTTTGTCAGATGGATGTAAAACAAAAGTCATTGCTCCAAAACATCTGTGGTTAAATGAAATGAGAATTTTTTTTAGAATTTTTACTATGTGTCAGAAATGATTGCCGAATTCATTGCATGGTGCTATGCGCATTAAAGATCAAGTATTGTGCAAAAAGATAAGCTACAATGTTAAGGTAAAAAAAACAACAACTGATAAATATATGAACATGATGCAGTTGGTCATTGTGAAATAACTAATGTGCTATTGTTAAAACATATTATCAAGAAAACATCATTCCAGTTGTTTCAGTATTATTGTACAAGCACTTTTTGAACAATTGTACAAACTCCAATCAAATCAATCAATATCTAGTCAGCAATATGGACCCACTGAGGTTCTGTCTATTAAAGCTACTTGTAGCAATCTGGTGAAATGAGGTGGAAAAACATCCTTTAGTAGACCCTTAAGGACAGATTGTGTTCCATCTAGCAAAGCAACTTATTTGGTGATATGGTTTAAATCAATACCTTTTAAAATGGGGACAATAAAGTGTATTAACTATCCATTTTTTCTGGCGTAGTTTTGATGTAGGGTGGTGTGGGTGGGGGCATGTTACATTGGAGAACAACCAGCAATCGATGATTATACTAATGTTAATATTAAACTTGATTTCCAATAAAATAGCAAATGCTTTTGCTTCAGCCCACAATTGTGCATCAGAGGATTCAACTTCATTGCAAGCTACTTAGTTATTAATTCAATGTTTATATTTGTGCATTAAATACACATCAAACTTAACAAAATTTGTGACGCACTAATTACAGATTGTTTAACGCTAATATGGAATGGAAAAATTGCAGTTACTTAAAATAATGTAATTAAATAGACATTTTAAAGGATACAAGCCCTCCACTCTAAAGTTTTTTTGAAGACCAAATTTTCAACAATACACGTACAATATGATTTTATGTTGCATACCAACTACAATAAACAAACTCTGAACTTTATTTGGATGTTACCATTGTTTAAAAGGGTAAAATACTGTAATTAAATATTAATCCCTGGTGTAACACTGCATTTGCCACCCTTTGAGTGTGTCCTAATGGATTACCAATTCAACAAAGTGTAGAGAATGCTCCATGGTAAGTGCTCTCAGAACAGAAAGCTCTTACAAACCATGTTTTCTGATTGTCAGCCACCAAAAACACTTTAAATGAGAAACCTCTAGTGGCAGCACTTTAACGAGTGAAGGAGAACAAGGTAAGGATGGAGAATGCAGCTTTACAAGCCAAAACATTGTGTGCCTGCTCCCAGGATTAATGTACCAGGACTGGAGTGATATTCACATTAAGGGCCAAATTGGTACAATGATTTAAGATTAGCACAAGGGACAGGTTTTAACTTAATTCTGCAACATGAATGAGTTTTGAGATTCCCCAGTTACACCGGCGGCTTGAACGTCTAATCAAGTCCAGCCAAGATCTGCTCATCATTTAGCTCACAAATCTTTTTAGAGATAACACACTGAGATGACTCATAAGATACTTAGTAAATACACCTAAAGCAGAGGGTTTTTTCCACGATTTTCACGATGCATGAAGTATCTACTCCTAGTGTTTTTTGTGTAGACTTAATTTGAATAAAGAATCAAAAGAGTCGTTGGCAGGGTAGCTGAAGCAATCTATTTTGGAAAAGTGGCAATATAGCAAATTTAAACTACAGCTGCATCTCTAATAAACTTGGAAAACTACACTTACAAGGTTACAGATGAAGTGATTATTATTTTTAACTCAGTAAATGCCAATTTAAAGCTTATAGTGTAAATTTTAAAGCACATTCTCTTTGTAAGACAATATTAGAGACTTTTAAGGATGATCCCATTCACTAGTGCAGTGTGACGGCCTGATTTAACTTTAGTTAAATTTAACTGCCTGAAATAAGGGTCGACTGTGTAAAGTACTAGTCCATTAAAACAGTCAGTAGTAAACCAAAAATGATGTAAACAAAACTAACATTAGACCAGTAGTATGATTTATATTTTGACTCAAAATAGCAATTAATGAAGGTGATTAATGTGCAAAACTTAATCACTTAAACAAATTCAGACCCTGTTCGTTATTCATCCCTCATAAGATGCATTATTTTTTGTAAAAATGCTAATCATTACACATTAAAACAGACTCTACATACTTCTAACACTAGTTCAATTTACACTAATGATTAATTTTATGACACGTGACAGAAGACAGATAAACAGACACTATAAAGACTGCATTTCAGATTCATTAAAAATAATAATCAGATTATTTTAATTCATTTCTGGAAGAAAAGGAATTTTCACACTACATCAGTCGATCATGTCACATAATTGTGCGTAACAATTGCTGTTGGGTATGATTATGTGCTTTTGTTTAATCCCATCATGGAGCATACAGTGTTAGTATTGAGTTATCAATTATGTTTACTCCCAAACTACTCTGTGATCTCCAGGATGAGATCATCACCCTCCAGACTGCTGTCGACTTTGATGTAAACTTTCGCCACGGTGCCAGATAGCGGAGAGTTGACCACTGTCTCCATCTTCATTGCACTGAGCACACACAAAGGCTGGCCCTTCTCAACTTTTTGGCCTTCTTTAACCTTTACCTCTACAACTTTGCCTGGCATGGGTGCACCCACTTGACCTCGCACATCCTTCAAAGCCTTCGGATGGAAGTGCATCTCCTGTGGATATGAAGAAATGTTACACTATATCTGCTACAGAGTTACAGCCTGAGTTTTGTAGGAGAAAATGCTTACTGCATCAAAATGCTGACACGTGAGGGATATAATAGGAAATCTTATGAGGCTGGGATGATTCAGCAGTTAAAGCACCTGTCTCCAAACCTGAAAATTCAAGTCCCTGTACTACAAAGCTATTTACTCTTTGTCTTTTGAACAAGGTCCCTAACCCCAAGCCAATTAGATCTTACTATTGTTTGGTCTGCTTAATCTAATTAATGCCGTAATTGTAAATTAGAAAGCTTAGTTGTTGATCCTTTATGGCATTTTGAACATATAATGAAGAATGTTTGTGGTAAATGGAAGGATCCCTGGCTTCAAATATCATTAACAATTTATGAATTTAGCAATATTAATTCTTTAAAATTTTATGAGCGGCACCTTGGCTTAGTGGTTAGCACATTTGCCTCTTAGCACTGGGGATTCCTGGTTCAAATCCTGATCTGGTGGCGTTCCCATGTACTCCCCTTGTCCATGTGGGTTTTCTCCCACAGTCCAAAAACAAAGGCAAAGGGTGAGGGTCATGTCAGGAAGAGAATCCGGCATAAAACACTTGGCCAAGTCTAATATGAGAGTTCAACGGTGTAGCAACCCCTGAAAATGGTAAAACGCCAAAAGAAGAATTCTTAAAATTTTTATATGTTCATACCTTCATGGCCACAGCATCTTTGACGAGGACCGATCTTAGTTGACCATTCAGCTCAAAGAACACTTCTCTCTGACCCGCCTTGTTTAGATCACCCAAAGCCAAGGCTTTGATGTGAAGAGTCTTGCCTCTCTCCAGCTCCACCTGAATGGAACAAAAATTTTAAAGAGATAAAAGATTTTATATATAGATAGACAAAATAATAAATACCAAAAAAAAAAAAACAATAAGGAGACATTATTCAAAAATCACCGACAGAGCAGCACCTCAAATTCTTCTGCAATTTTTGGTCCATCCAGGAATAGGCGTGTGTTAAGACAATCCACAGGCCCAAAGTTGTTGGTAAATTCCTTAAACTCCTGAAACACCTTCGGATACATAGCTGCTGACATCACATCCTCTGGCGTTATGTCCTCACCGTGCGTCTTACGCAGCTGCTTCTCCAAGACTTTAAAGTCCATGGCAGGCAGAGATGCACCAGGACGACCCTCGATGCGAGGAAGTGACTTTAACACCTGACAAATAAAAACAAAAAACAACTTGGTAAAACGAATATTTTTTCAGAAAATGACACCATAATAACTTGTAATTCAGGTAAAACCTTACACAATTATGTACAGGCTTTGTTACTCAGGTAAACAGCACTCACATGGATAAAGGCTAAAAGAGGGAATGGTTAAAAGTTAAAGTGAATTTTAATATTTTATGAGGACTTATCGTACACCGTATTTTGGATGAGAAAACACCCTGAAACAAGCCCGAGGGTAAAATGAAACACTACTACATATCCACAGGCAAACAGTGAGATAAGTAATGAGTAAAAGCTAATCATGCAACATTTAATACAGTTGGGAAAAATGAGGTCAATGCCATAGAACATGTTTATAACCCACAAAGTATGCTAAGCAGATGGCCTATTTATTTCCAAGCAATGTAGAGATAAATCAAAACAATGTAGTCTATGCATAAACCTTCAAAGAAACTAGAATTGTGTGGAGGCTAAGACACATTTGACAGGGAAACCATTAATGTTGTGTGAGAAGATGCTGGGTAATTGGGGCTTAAAATGACAATTGACAGTTGGGTAGGATGCTACTTCATGACACCTTAGCTGACAAGAAAGCATGGCTTTACTACAAACATGCAGATAAGGCACAAGAAAAAGCGTATAAACAACTGGATTTCCTCTGATTGTAGCAAACAATGTAAATCATTTTAATACAAGTGATCATACGCTTCCTCCATGTCATGTTATCCCAACTGCCAGGCCTTTTACGAGGGACATTACATTGCTCTGTTATTTAAATTGTACAGCATTAGAAAAATTAACATTGTAATGTTCAGATTGACTACAGGATTTAATTATACACTAATGCCTGTAATGGGGTAAAATAATTTAAGAAAGTCCTATAATAATCACCAAATAAAACATTTTACAGCAATTTAATAACCAGTGATAAGCACAAAGGAATTTTTGCTTTATTTTTGGCTCAGGAAAGATATCAAAGAATAGATTATAATGGCTCTAATACAGGTGTGCCCACACTTTTCTGGCCTGAAATCTACTTTTTCTAGTGGACAGGTCATCACAATCTACCAGGATCTGCTTTAAAGTTTAATGTTAAAAACACGTTTTACACACGTTATTACTAGCAATACAAGGCAATCCACTAAAAAATTGTTTCAACGATTGGCACTGAAAGGTGTTAGTGGTCTAAACAGTAGCTGCTGATGTCAATTCTCAAGCAGGTTTCCAATGATCAGTTAGGGTGGACCTAATTATTCTGGATGTAATTATTTTCACATGGGGAAAAAGGTTGATTTACACAAGTAGGTTGATACAAAAATGCTGTCAAATATGTCTTATGTTTGGCAGTTTTGGCTGGCCAAAGAAAAGTATCCAAACAGAGGCGCTAGACTTTATTTAAATGTAAGTTTGCGGGACTAAAATTTCATCTTTTAAAGCAGATCCGATCTGCAGTCTCTGCAGAAGTCTAGACCGAATTAAACAAGCAATTTGTGTCAACACATCAGTCACATTTACCATTTTAGAACACATTTTGAAAGAGATTTGATTGCAGCCATGCACCGGTTTGTAAATGCTGTGTGCGAGAGCATGTGTATAAGTGCTTTTGATATAGTGTGCGAAATACCGGAATAATGTGCATATTTGTGCATTTACATTTAAAGAGAGAAATTTAAAAGCATTCATTTTATCTTAAATACATGTTTTTGGACTTCCGCAAAAAACACCACTTACAAATAAAGCAGAAACTTATGACAATGAATCTTGAGACTTAACTTGATGACAGGGTTTTACCTTGGATCGGAATGGCTCAGGAAAGCCTCCATGTGGAATGCCAATGTGGCCCTGGAGGAATTCCACCACTGACAGCGGGAAGGAGAGTTCGTCAGCCCGCTCCTCGACCTCCGTCCGTGTCAGTGAGTTCTGCACCATAAACTGAGCCAGGTCACCAACAATCTTTGAAGAGGGGGTCACCTGAGGAAATGGATGCAAACAGATACTATAAAAAGGAACTATAAACTATAAAAAAAAATTCAATATTTTAAGTTATAAAAAAAAAGTTGCTGTGTTATCAGTTTGTTGCATTCGTAGATTTCAAAATTTAATAATAGATAACTCAAATAGCTGTAGTGGCACACTGGCATCAGCTTCTTACCTTTTGAAACACAAACTGCTGGACACTCATCGCCTGTAGGCGTTTTGTATTTAAGCAGACATTTGGTTGCCATGGTTTTATTGACACCATGACACCAAGCCATGACAAAATAAGAAAAGTGTATATGTATATATCCATCAACTATATTAAAAATACCTGCAAACTACATTTTTAGATAAAATATGGAAAAACATTTCTTAACACATTATTTATGTAACGATATTCCTGCATAGTGCATCACTATCTCACAAGAAAATAGTGTTTTCTTCTTAGTGATCAGAGTTGGTTTTATCTGGATGACAAACAACTCAAGCACAAAGTAAGAAAAAAATAAGTAAGTATTGGTATCGGTGGCTGGCATGGGAACTGCGGCTCAAGTTTTTGTCATAGCTTCTAGTAGGATTAGAAAAATAAAAGGTATGCCATTTCAATGATTAGGAAATGAAGAATGTACAAACCTCCTCACTTCCTATTTATCATGGCAGCATCACTTCTAATTATCATAAACTTAAACGTTTTAAATAAATTGAACTTTAATAACTGATTTATATTTCTTTGCAAATCCCTGGTAACACAAAAAAACTGAAGTCAGACAGAAAAGTCAGGTGCAATTAAAACCTAAAACCAGATTCATTTTTTTTTGTCCGGTAATAGACGTGAGTCAGGGAAGAGGTGTTTGTCAGAGCATAAAGTGATAATTAAATCATATTACACTATAGAGCGGTTCAGATTCATGTAATTTAATCACAGCATATGTGCGTTTTCTAAGCCCTTGTTAAAATTCAGCAGCTGCTACTGTATAAAGAGCACTTTTTTTTAGACCCAGGTCTAAAAGGAAACTGATTGGGTCTGTGGAAATCGTAACAATGCTATAGCTTGTAAAGCTACTTGAACCCAACATGCTTTTCTGCCAAAGAGATGAGGACCTGTCGCACTTTGATGTCCACTCACTTTGATGAGGTCCCCCAGCAGCTTATTGGCTTCAGCGTATGCCTTTTTAACTTCCTTGAACTTGTTGCCCAGGCCCATGCTGTGTGCTTGAAAGTGCAGGTTGGTATACTGGCCTCCAGGGATCTCATTCTCGTAGACGTCAGCATTCCCAGACTTCATGGTTGCTGTACAGTCAAAGGGAGCATAGAGACCCCGGGTCACCTCCCAATATTCACTGTAATCGAAGACCTTGTCCAGAGAGATTCCTAAAGCAGGCAAAGAAAACAAGTTGATATAATAAGTCTAAAATAAACTGCATTAGAGACTTGTTTTTAGGAGGGGGGGGGTATTTTAGAGTGGGGGTGTAGTACCTCTAATTTACCTATTGGTATATGTTCAGAATGTGAAAAGGAAAGAAAAAAAATATTAAAAACAATTAATTGTAAGCAAGTTCAAGTAAAAAGAATGCTTAAATTGACAAAATATATTCTTTGCACATGTGGGTAGAAAAATCTAGATTAAGTCTAGCAAATTATGGTAATTATTTATATGACAGGCAAACAAGTAAACCTGTCTCAAGCTGAACTTTACACAACCACAAGGAAGGGGGACTACATAGCAACTTTTATATTAATATTTAATTATTATTCATCAAAAGCTAAAGCTTCGTTTACTGGCTGCTAATTAAGCTCTGAAGCCTACTGGTGCGTTTAATCAGGATTGCAAAGGGCCAGGTGGGGGTGCGGGGGGAACGGATGGCAGGGCATAGAATTCTTCCTGTCTCGCAGTGCCATCTCTTATAAGCAACAGCCAATTAATCAATCAACGTGACCCTTCATTCGCAACAGTTTACATGCACATTTAACCCGCTCACCCTCCCTAATTAGCCCACACTGTGATCAACACATTCGAGCTTCAACATGGCTGAGATGCAAATAATACAAAACCCTCTTATATACTTGCCTACATGGTGCATTGATTTTTAAAATTTCCTTTAATTGCCACATGCATGCAGGTACGTTCTGCCTCTACTTTCATCCAGAGCCACAAAGTGGATGTATATAACTGTCAACACATGACCATTTAAACAAAGATGCTCTGCTGCTTATCTTGTCATTAAAATGAATTCGTTTGAGGTACAGGAGAGGTGAGAGACTGCTGGGAGTCTTAAGAGAGGCTCTTAAAATGATTGAGAGACAAGGGCATGCACACAGAATTGGTAAAAGTTTTTTTTTTAAGCCAAGTAACACCAACATTGTGTAGATTCTGTATATGCAACACACCATATGTGTTCTTAACAGTTGTCGAGTAGACAATTAAATAAACACAAAATTGCTACCTTTACCACATTTGTGGTGTGTGCGTGAGCTTAGATGTGCAAAAGAGCAGGCCGTATTCCTTATGCATGAATGCACACATTTGTATTTTTAAAAAGGAGCTTCCACCCCCTTTGGTTTCTGTTGTCATCTGTAAGGAGCTGTGCCTATCAACTTCACCATGTCCATACAGTCACCACTGAAGCTCCACAGAACATTAAACAACTGTCTTCCAAATTATTTTACCACATCTAGCTATGTTTAGGCATTTCTACTTTTTGTTACATGTCTAAATTTAATGTCATGACTTTTACTTGAAAAAAACACCAAAAATATTTCTTAAAAAAAAAAATCCATCTTAACAGTCAAGTTCTTGGGGATTTATAGCAGAACTATTGATATATAGTTCAGGGTTTTATAGAGTGTATGTTGCAAGTAATCAAAAAAAAAAAAAAATGTATAGCCATGGGAGGCAGAGCAACCACCAAAGTTCAACCATAATAGAATCCAGGAATTAAATAAAATAAACAGTTTATTGTTTTTTACAATTAGTTGCTATAAAAAATATTACACATAATTAATCGTGCCTTAAATCAACAATAGATACATAAATTCATTTCATTCTGTACATTTTAGGAAAATCTCTCCAAGTTGGCAATCCTACATTCAGCACAAAAACAGAACAGGGATTCCCCTAGGCTGTGTACTGAGGCTGTGTACATACTCCCAATTGTGACAGCATGTTCTTCCAGAACATTAGCATTGTCAAGTTCACTAATAACTGTGGTAGTCCTTAGACTGATTAGTAGTAGAGAAAACATGGAGAATAGTATTATGGTGGCGGATTTGGAGGCCTGGAGTAAAGAAAACTAATTCTCCCGAAAAGCTTGTCAATGTCCACACATAGAAGAGGGAGAGAAAAACTCCAATATACATGTGATTGCCAAACTGTCATATTCCTTGATGTTTACATATGATCTTAAAACCTATATTAAATCAAGCTTCGACACATAGACTGTTCATTTTAAGAAAACTAAAGAAATTTAACAAAAGAAAATTCCTAGAAACTTGAACAGGGGTCCAATTCTGTGTTTTTATTAGTCTTAGTATGGAAATTAGAGTGCTCAGGACAGGGTGGCTTTCAGAACATTTATTTGACCAGATGGACTCTCAATATCATCAGGGAAGGTAGACACCCATAATACAGCCATTTCACACTTCAACCACCAGGCAGAAGCTACAGCAGTGTGAAGTCCAAAAATGACAGTTTCTGCCCTCAGTCCAAGAGGCTCGTTAATGACACCCTTGCACACACCCCTTACCATCAGTCTGACTGGACAACTCTAGTTAACACTGTGTATACTGTATTATACTGTATACCCTGTCACTCAGTTTATAAAACAAACGTTTAGTGCTGTAATATTATAGTTTAGTGTTATATTCAATAATGAGTACTGCAATTTGCTTTCACCTGGGGCAGCAGATATATGGACCTACAACCTACCACTCTACTTCGTCAGCTGCTTGCTGTTCCTAATAATACTCGTCTACATGCACTGCTCAAAAAAATAAAGAATGAGGTGGAGAATGTTTTCTCCTACATTCCCCCTCCATGTCTCCTGGTATCTGCTCCATGCTCTGGACACTGTGCTGACAGACAGCAAGCTTTCTTGCCACAGCTCGAATTGATGTGCCATCCAGAATAAACTGCACTACCTGAGCAACTTCTGTGGGTTGTAGACACCACTTCATGCTACCTCTATGAGAAAACCGACAAAATGCAAAAGTGACAAAAACATCAGCCAGAAAGGATGAGAACAGAGAAAATGTCTGTGGTCACCACCTGCAGTATCACTCATTTATAGTGGTTGTCTTGCTAAGTGCCTCTCATTTCTACCTATTGTCTGTTCCATTTGCACAACAGCAAGTTAAATTGATTCACAATCAGTGTTGCTTCCTAACTGGACAGGCTGATTTTACAGACGTGAAAGTTGACTTGGAATTATATTGTGTTGTTTAAGTGTTCCCTTAATTTTTTTTGAGCTATGTATATATAAATCTTAGACAATAAGAAAATCAACCCATGAATTAACAGTTCTGTTTATTCACACCGGATATCTCACCTTGAATCTAATTGCTGGATGGAAGATTGGTGAAATAATTATGTTTGTAGAGAAACAGACCGACCACGGTGTACACATTTAAAACTACAACATGCACATGAATAAAAGTAAAACTTATAAAATGGGATTTTGCCAAGCATTTTCTCCACACAAAGAATTTGGTTGTTGATGTCTTTCAAAAATACATTTACTGTAGTGTGCATATATTAAAAAAAAAAGTGCAGTATGCATTCTGACAAGTAGGTGACCCTAATAAAGTGGGCAGTAAGTGAGTTATAATGAGTCATGTCATATTGAATGAAGTGTCTAATATAGTCATATTTAAACAATGCTATAATGCTACTTCAGAGGTTTTATCCTTTAGTACCGGTTTTACCAGACAAATTGCACTTGCACCTAACATTTTAGTAAATGGTGGTTTACAAACATCTGTATTTTTAAAAACAATTCACATGTTAAATAGCTGTGCGTCACTTGAAATTCAAACCAAAGCAAAACAGTCTGTTAAACTCTGTGTCTGATATCATAATTTAGCATTTACTATAATCATAGCATGTGATCAAGCTAATGTTCTACAATGTACTTAGGTCTAAGTGTGAAAGCATAGTTTCATAGTTTCTCCATCTTGTCTAATTCTAAATTCATGAATAGATTTTAAGAATTGGTAAGAAACAGAAATGCAAGTTGTAGCTGGATATTCATGTCTACAGAAACAGTAAAGGGAAACAGATTTGTAGAGAAACAGACCAACTACAGTTTAAGATTTTAGAACTACATGCACATGAATAAAAAAACTTGTAACATGAAAAAAAAAAACATGTTAAGTATGTTCTACGCAAAGAATCTGGTTGCAGATTGATGTCTCAAATGTACATTTACAGTTTAATGTACAGTATGCATTTATTTAAAAAAAGGTGCAGTATGCATTGCAACTGACAAGTAGGTGACTCTAAACCTTACTTTCTGTTGACTCATTATAACTCACTTACTGCCCACTTTATTAAAGAGATGGAAAAAAATCACAACACTTAATTCCATCTGAATAAGTAAAAGTCCAGCTAAAACAAAGTTGTTTACTGAATTAGTTTGGGATTTTTATTTTTTAATACAAGGATGGTGTTTAAACTGCTATAAAAGTAACTATTTTCTGTTGTCTTGTTAAAATCAGAAAAACACACACTTACAGTTCCTCCATACTGTCCAATTCTGAATTCATGAATAGATTTAAAGAATTGGTAAGAAACAGAAATGTAAGTGGACATTCTTGTCTAAAGAAAACTGGGAATGGGATGATTTTCTAGCATGATACCAGTGCCTTAATTAACAGCATTAATGGGGCCACAGTGTACAGCATCATGTTTCTTAAAAGTTCATTTTGCTAGAAAAGGTAAATTGAAAAGGCAGACCTTTTGCAAAAGGCACTAATAATTCCAACAGAGTAAGGAACCAGTACAAAAAAAGTGTCCTTAATTTAATTATTAACTGCTGAATGGTTGACAGTATGAAAAATATTTTTTAATAATTATTCACATTAGTCTCATATCCTGGCAACATGCATTAATATTTTAACAATAAACAGCATTACTGCAGATATATGTATAATTACTGTACATTACCATAGGACCATGCAAGTCAATTTGCCTGCTCTGTTGGAGTGGCGCTTTGCACAGCTTGAGTCGAGGTGAGGCGTCAGGCCCCAGAAGCATGCAAAGGCTTGCACTTTTAATTGATGACACTGGCTTGGGGAAATTTTTTTCTTAAAAAATAAGCAAGCAGCAAGTCATGAAAGGTTTTTCTTGACCGTGATTATATCAAGAGAATAAAGAATTCCATCATGTACAGTGCATAAGAACACAGCATCAATGATTTAATCCATAACAAAACACCCCCAGGCAGCTCAATAGACTTTCTAAAAGATATAAAATAAATATATTTAAAATTATTCGCATTGAACTGTTCAGCGACAGTTAGCATTGTTGCCTGGATACATGAGGACTGAGGGTTTGTTTTTGGCAAATTTCGGAAATTCTGACCAGAATTTACCTTTAATCACATCTAATTTTTTGCTGAAGCATAATGGTATGATAAGAATTTTGGTTGCCAGTTGGACAATTTGTTTTTCAGCACACTATTTTTTGGACTTCTATGTAATAATATCGATTATTAAATCTTTATTTTTAACACTACAAAGACGGACCACGTAAATTTTCACCATGCGCGTGCGCACAGTGTTCCCCTGGACCCCCACTGCTGCGCCACTAAGTGTCTATTGTTTTACGAATAAGCCGTGGTGCGGCTAAGGCAAAGAACTTCCCATCCACTGTTTGTGTAGTGTTAGGAGAAGCTCACAAAATGCTAGTGTAAGAAAATTACAAGTGGTTACAGCTCATGGCGCACTGCTGTGCTAACGTTTTAAACTTGACATTTCTGCAGCGGCGTATGGGTAGCAGAATGCGCGCTAAATACCATGTGATTACGGTCACATGCCAACAGCAATAAATATATCTAACTATAATTTTTATCTTTTACATTTTTATTTTCATCATAAATAGGCTTTATTGCACGTGCTTACAGCACACTGAGCGCTAATGTTTTATACTGGAAGTCAAGCAGCGTTCAAATGCATCCCGATTTCATTCATTCATAAATAAGAAATGCAGGGATGTAAATATCAGATAGTCATTCATGAATCAGATATATAAAGACAGTATTGTATTAGTATTAGTGTTTCTATTCTCAAAAAATAACGTACAGACAGAAACTGAATATATAAAAGATGTGCAGCAAATGTGTCGATTTGATGTGAAAAACACTAAAGTTTTGTTGCAGAGTGCGCTGAATACTACATAATTACTTTTACACGCCAACAGCAAGAACTATATCTATCTATATTTTTTATGTTTCATGTTTTCATTTTAAATACTGGATTTATTGCAGATACTTACAGCGTGCTACTGCGCTTTTTTAAGTAATACAACATATAAGAAGTAATACAACTTCAGACAAGTCATGACAATCTTAAATCGTCGAGCAACCTAGTGTTAACCAGTCAACTATGTATTAATGGAAAAATAAATCCATTATTTATCCAAATAAATGAGAGGACTAAAACCAAACTGTTTTATCATACTTAAGAGGATCATTAAAAAAGTGAGCCTAACCATAAAGTTTAAAATATAAATGTAGATAGTCATCACCACTTTTTCTGAAAGGCCATTAAAAAACCTATGCCGATAACTAAAGGCTGTGTAACAAAAATCAGGTGTTTATTAGATTTGAAATGCACTTTTCATTTCATTCATTCAAAATGCTCACTGTGCAAAATGTTTATTTTAAAACGATTCATTATCAAAAATCTAAATAGAATAATTTATCGTACAAACCTCCTCCTAAAAAAAATAAATCCTTTCCTAAAACAATCAGTTGTTTGAAGCTTCTGCAGATGGTCAGGCAGGGCATTACAAAGAGATCTGCAAATAGAACGATCACCCATTGTACTAAGTTTTGTTTTGGCTGGAAGATGCAGAGATCAAAGGGCTAGTAGAGGTGTCTGTGGTTGGAGTTGTTTATTCTGATATGAGGGAACATGCCAAAAACATGTATGTGTGTGTAAGGAGAATAACCTTGTATTCAATCCTCTCAGTCACAGGGAGCCAATGAAGAGAGCAATGAACAGGAGTAACGTGCAGGTTTAAACAGGTGTTGGTGTAAAAGTGGCCCGCACGGTGGCTTAGTGGTTAGCACATTCGCCTCTCAGCGCTGGGGATTCCCGGTTCGAATCCCTATCTGGGTGGA
>JAOUQT010297345.1:0-16548 GCA_025769995.1 Xyliphius kryptos | reverse complement strand
CAGAAAGGATGAGAACAGAGAAAAGGTGTGTGGTCACCACCTGCAGAAGCACTCCTTTATAGGGGTTGTCTTGCTAAATGCCTCTCATTTCTACCTGTTCCATTTGTAACAGCAAGTGAAATTGATTCACAATCATTGTTGTTTCTTAACTGGATAGGTTGATTTCACAGAAGTGTGGTTGACTTGGAGTTGCATTATGTTGTTTAAGTGTTCCCTTAATTTTTCTGAGCAGTGTAGATTCCACAGTAATACATGGGTAAAATGAAGACTACACAAATAGGACAACTGTAGACAGGGCTGGACTGGGACAAAAAAATTGCCCTGGTATGTTTGGCTCAGATCGGTCCCTCTTAAATAAACGGCGCATAGCCAAAATAGCAATTTATGAATGTGTTCCCTGAAACAAAGTATTTTACTATTATCCCACACCTAACTTTAATTACTGTTGTACTTTATTTTGCTGTGGTGGGCCTTCAGGGTCTTCAAATGAATTGGTTACAAATGGTCTGTCTGCTGGTCTGTCTGCTTCATTGCATAGTGTTTTCCCCGGCTGGCCACTTACAGATGTTTATTTTCTTACTAAAGCATTTAACCAATCACATTTCAGTACTACTGGTTGTCAGACCAACAAATGATTTTGTGGAGACACGATTCCACAGGCTCAGGAACAGCTTTATTTATATGTTTTTTTAAGTTCATCTGCTGGCAGATGCTATCTGCTGTGCTTTTGCGTTCATGCATACTCGCGGTATTTGATGTTGCAGCTAATAAAGGGTGCAAATATTGATCAGGCAGAGCCGCGTCGTGTGTTAATTATCTCTCATCTCTAAATCTCCTTTTTTCACCAGCACTTCTGCGCTTTGCCACAAAGATTTATTTATCTGCAATTAGGCGGCTCTTTATACTGCGCTTTTACATAATATGTTTTTTTTTTTCCATAAAAGGGTTATTGACAGATGGATTGATTTAAATGAAGCATTAATGAAGGCCCAGGTGTGAAATGCACGCCATAGATATTAGGAAATTGGAATTAAAATACCCAAAAAGAAAGGGCTGGAGTTGACTTCAGAGATGCTTATAACCAAATAATTAAATGCAGCATCTTATGAAAACCTAAACATTTTTGGCATTAGGAATGTTTGAAATTTACAGTTTATCATCACTTTGAAAGTCTATCATACTGTATAATCAGAAAGCAAATAAGTAAATGTACTCAACACATACTATAGTTTTACCTCAGATATATTCTATGATTTAGCGTCTTACTCCACTGCTTTTGTCCGATCTGTGTGGTTCAATTGATTATTTTATGCTTATTATTGAAATCATCTCTCAATTTCTTCCAAAATTCCCTGATTAAAAAGTTCAATTATAATTCTTTAAGTTTAAAGGTACTTCCTTCTAACTTGCATTTGTATGAGAAAACTTGGCTGCATTATGAATTCATGCAACGCAACTTTATCTTAATGACATTTGACACTGTCTTAATCTTTTACAATGTGGACTTACCTTTTATTAATAGTACTTCTATACTTTCATTACACTTCCTTTGTTAATGCTTACAGTACATTGCAATGCTTTAACTCATCATTTAGCATTTTTCAAATCTGTTATTTTGTCTTGGGTGAGTGCTTTTTAAAATGTTTAACCCAAAACCAATATACAAGGATACAAGCTTCCTTTATTTTCAATTCCACAGTATATCTTACGACATAAGGAAAATCGAAATATCGTTTTTCTCTCTCCACAAAAAAGAGAAAGGGCTGTTGTGACCATTTTCATGCAGCCAACTTCTTAGTAGGAAGGACATGTGATTAGCTGAATGCACTAATAAGGAAATACATGTCTGGAAGCAGCGCAACTGAAAGAAACGGTATGAAAGGAAGCAGACTGAACATATTCCTGGACAAAATATAATCAACATCAATTTGTGATTCATATATTTTTTAGGCTTTCAGAGAAGGATTTGAATGCTCTGATGAACCGCCACTGCAATACACTATTATTGGTCTCTTGTGGTATTCCATCTCATGCAGTTGGGTCTGGTAACTTTCCATGATTTCCACCATGTCGCAAACGATGCATATAAAAGTACATAAACAGGTGAAAAACATGGCCCCCAACAAAATTCTTTGGACCATCAGCAGATCTTTGCCCATAAGTTTAATTACCCAACATGGGTAAAGTCCATGTCTGATTCGGCTCTTTTGGCTAACTCCCAAACCTGGAATGCAGGATGCTGATATGACAATGCCTACTTCTCAGTCACCTGCAGTCCTTAAATAGACACGTGCAAATGTCGCTGGTTGGGTTTCCTGGACCGAGATAAGGTGAAACCGAATCACAGATCTGCTTTTTTGCAGTTTGCATAAAAGCAGCAGCAACACATGACCCTCACCAAACTTTAAACCAGAGTAGCGATCAGGTTTCTCCTGTTTGTGTTATTGCAGCTCCTGAAGATCCTCCACAGAGTTTGTCGGTATGGAACATCACATCAAAATCACTCTCGCTGTCCTGGGAGCCACCCGCCATTGTCACAGGGCGCTTCAGCTATGTCATCCAGCTCTACGGCCACTCAGGTAGCTTCACATTGGGTGTGGTCTGATTAACTAAACCCATTAACAGGTTTAATAGGTACATTTTACTCAAGCTTCATCCAACGAGATTTAAAAGTATTTTAACTTGATGGATGGGGGTCAAAGCACAGGGAATAAAACCACTCATGGAGCAATAAAGCTTAATGGCCTTGCTCAAGAGTCCACATTGCCAGCTTTTTTGTGAAAATGCCAACTGGAAAAGTTCTGGGTGGGTCACAAACAGCTTGTTAAATAAATTAGTAATTTAAATAAAATAATTATTGCTCATCTAAAAATGATCATAAAATGATAAGGAGATGTCAGATAGTGGTTTTATTTGCAGTTGCCACTGACAATGATTTCGGTCCACCCTTTGCAGTTAGAACAGTTTCAACTCTTCTTGGATGGCTGTCCACAAAGTTAAGAAGTGTGTTTATTGAAATTTTTTACTCTTCTTCCAGAAGCAAATTTGTGAGGTCAGACACTGATGTTGGACCAGAAGGCCTTACTCTCCGCTCTAATTCATACCAAAGATGTTATATCGGGTTATGGTCAGGACTCTGTGCAGGCCAGTCAAGTTCATCCACACCGGACTCTGTCATCCATGTCTTTATGGATCCTGCATTGTTTTGTGCACGGGTGCACAGTCATGTTGGAAGAGGAAGGGACCAGCTCCAAACTGTTCCCATTAATTTGGGGGCATGGATTTATCCAAAATGTCTTGGTATGCTGAAGAATTCAGAGTTCCTTTCACTGGAACTAAGGGGCCAAGCCCAGCTTCCAAGCCATAAATCACCAAATGCAGTGAGACGTGTCAGATGTAGTGGTGTAAAGCACTCCACCACTGGACTCTAGAGCAGTGGAGATGCGTTCTCTGGAGTGATGAATCGCGCTTCTCCATATGGTAATCTGATGGACGAGTATGGGTTTGCCGGTTGCCAGGAGAACGGTGCTTGTCTGACTGCATTGTGCCAAGTGTAAAGTTTGATGCTGGGGTATTATGTTGTGGGGTTGTTTTTCAGGAGCTGGGCTTGGCTCCTTAGTTCCAGTAAAAGGAACCCTGAATGCTTCAGCATACCAAGACATTTTGGACAATTCCATGCTCCCAACTTTGTGAGAACAGTTCTTCTTTTTCCAGAATTCCTGTGCAACAGTGCCCAAAGCAAGGTTCATAAAGAAATGGTTGACAGAGTCTGCTGTGGATAAAGTTGACGGGCCAGCATGGAGTCCTGACCTCAACCTGAAAAAACATCTTTCGGAGGAATTAGAGCGGAGACTGAGAGCCAGGCTTTCTCGTCCAACATCATGTGTGACCTTCTGGAAGAATAATCAAAAGTTCCCAAAACACACTGCCTTCCCAGAAGAGCTAAAGCTGAAGCTGCAAAGGGTGGATTGAACCCTATGGATTAGAATTGGATGCTCATATGTGAGTAAAGACAGGTGAGCAAATACTTTTAGCAATATAGTGTATCTTTAAAACGTCAAACATTGTTGAAGCTACAAGTTCCTAGGAGTGCACACTGCTACACGTGTGCATTTTGGTTCACTGTGTAAACTTCTGTTTAAGAAAGGTAGCTATTGGCTGTTCTAAAAATTGCTAGAAGTGACTAAATGATGTCATTGCCCAAATTGTATAATTGTCCATTTGCCAATTTGAAGCTATAAAATAAAGGAATATTGTTGTGGGAGAATTCTGTTTGATTTTTTTTGCCTTATCAAAATTAATACATGACTCTAATACTTTGTTTATACCCACATTACATTAATAATTTTCACTTAAATTACATGAAATGACAAAGTCTCAAAAGAGACATTTTGGCAGTTACTTCGATTGCTGACAACAGTATCTGAAGAACGTGTGCTAGTCTACAATAAAACCAGAAACCTTCACCTGATTTGTTGTTAGTCACAAGAGGGTCTGAAAAATAGCTAAGTTGGCAACAGTGAAGCAAACTGTTAGCACCTTTATTTTGTAGGCCAAATCACTGCCTGATTCAATTTTTTATGCAAAGGATCCAAAATATAACCCAAACTAAAATTTATTTTCATCATTTTCTTCATCTCTTGATTTCTGTGGTCAACACAGAATACCAGGATTACAATACCAGAATTCCAAAACTTCAGTTAAAAAATGTAATTTGGTAAAAAATTACTATTACTGTTTTTTTAATGACCATACGAACCCTGTACTCATCTTTTATCTTAAAAAATAAAGACAGAAGGAGGCACACCAGAGCATTCTTGTTTCCATGGTAACCACCATTCATTTTGGCAATTAACATTATCTTTAAATTTGTGATGAGGCAAAATGGCAAAATGCAAATCTGCCATTTCAAAATGGAAATATGGATTTTTATTTATTGAGGCAGAGTTTCTCAGTTTGTTTAAATGGGTTTTCGAAGGCTACTCATTTATGTCATTTTGATAAATTTTTGCTTTAAGGTCTGATTAGTGAGAACAGTACAAGTGAGCAGACGATAACCTACTTTGGACTGACTCCGTACACGCGCTACCGCGTAGTTGTAATGGCAAGATCTGCAGGGGCAAATGGTCCAGCAGCTGAGAACATCATCTCCACACCTTCAGAAGGTAAGGCATCACTAGAGGAGTAAAACTTGTGCACAAATGTTTGAAGTAGAACACTTCCTCACCAGCCGTTTCGGAATGTTCTGCAGTCTGACGTACTGTGTTGGGGGGGGGGGGGGATAGTAGGGGGGGGATGAGTTAGAGAACCATCAATATGCCTCCGGTTTTTCCTTCCTCCTACCTCACTTGTCCATGGGCTCCTAAAATCCATTCTCCAGTACGCCATCTGTCCCTAAGACGTGCTGCAAGGGAACTACAATTCCTGTACACAGGTCCCATGATGCCATGTGTTAATCAGGTGCAATAAGAGACATGTCCCCTGAGACATCTACCATGTGTCTGTCTTTCAGCCCCAAGTGCTGTATCATATCTAAAAGCCGATACTGTTGATTCCACGTCTGTGCGTCTTAACTGGGGAAGCCCCACTCAGCCCAATGGACTCATCACTCGGTACCGCATACTGGTCCTACATCAGGAGACGCTTGTACAGGACATCACTCTTCGAGCACTGCAACAGGTATTCCTGTCCACTCCACCTTCCCAACACAAAATATAAGTGCCACCAGTGTGTACTGTACTGCATTTACTTCAAATTACAACTGTTGTTGTTGATGTTGTGCTGCAGGAAGGGAACCAGAATGCTGCAGGTGCTGGTACATCCTTAACCAGTTCCCCCAATGGACCTCGTGTGCGTCGCTCTGCAAATGGGCTTAATGACACTGCCACCACACACTCTGCTTTCTCCCTTGCCACCTACCTTGCGAGCTTCATCACTACTGAACCACCCTACTCACAATCTAGTTCTGCTCAAGGACCACCTAGCCTGACCCGCAGCGCATTATCCACCCACCCTCCCTGGCTCACCCCTACCCCTACCTCTGTCCACACTGCTGATGCTGAGCCTGTTACCCAGCAACCTGGGAATAATGTTTCTCCCTTGGTAGATGGAACAGTTCGTCAACCTTCAATGAGCTCCACTCTGCCACGAGCGTTCACTAGAACTGCGATCACCAGCCTGACCGTCCGATCTCGGACCGCCACACAAGCGGCGACAGAGGTCACAAGCCGAATTGAGGGTAGAAACTGTAGTCAATTACCCTAAATTTAAAGAACTTGAAGGTTATCATGAGTAATGCTAGTAGAAAACTAGCTGGAGGCAAGTAAGAATTTATTGCAGTAACAAAGCAAGAAGCTAGTGGTATTTTATTAAGTTACTTTCGTAAATTTGATAAACAGCTAGTTTTAGAAAGAAGCGCTGAGCAAATGCAACACACTAAGGAAAAAATAAGGAGACTTGCGGTCCTATATAACAGTCTATTTTTACACTTTCTGCCAGCATTGCTAAATCAAGCTGCATGGTGCATGGTTGACAGCTTGCTAAAAAAAAATGGTCCCAACTACTGTATTTCAGAGAGCAGTATGGTAGGGGATTCCTAACCTCCACCTGCCTATTAGAATTATATCTGCTCTTGTAGCATTTTTTTTTTCAAGCCTTTACTGTTAAGCTAAACAGACTGCAGCCAAAATATTGCACACGGTTAGCATTGTAGCTCAGTGTTTAGGATGTGGAATTATCCTTCCCTTAGTCTTCTACTAGGGTTTTGGGAGTTATCCCTCTGTTACAGGGTCCATGAATAATGTCCTTAATCACATTGCTCCAGAAGTGCCTTATTTTGGCTGACCCGGTACTTTGGCTGACATTTGATACTTGTATGTTAATTTGTGTAAAAGCAACTGCAAAATGGTGTAGTGTAACAGAGTTTGTTTACAATTTAGAGTGTTTTTTAACCTTGGTCTCTTTTGGTAGTTTTACCAGCCACTGAAGAATTCATGGACTTGTCACCCAGTAACGTCTCCTATGTGGTTACGAGACTGAGTCCATTTACTGAATACAACTTCAGCATCTCTGCCTTCACGACTGTAGGAGAAGGGCCAGCCGCCATGATCACACGGAAAACTCCAGAACAGGGTAAATGCAGTCAAAATACTCTTTTAGTCTAAAATATTACATGAGGCACTGATGTTGAAAAATTGTGTCTGCCCTCAGTGCCGAGCACTGTTCAGGACGTGTCCTATCAGAACATAAGCTCCACCTCTATCCTTGTTAGCTGGAACCCACCACTGAACCCCAACGGGAAGATTACCCACTACACTGTGTATGTGCGACGGCTGGACTCGCAGGAGTTCCTGCAGGAGGTGACGGAGAGCACCAGTCTAGTGCTTACAGGTTGGTGGAGCCTTTGAAGCCATTGCCATGTTTTGCTCAGGATGAGTTGAATGTTTCTGCGTCTTTTTGTGAAAAAGGTCTGGAAAAGTACAGAGCGTATAACGTGCGGGTGGCCGCATCCACAGCAGCTGGAGAGAGCCCTCATTCGGCTGAAGATAGTATTTACGTTGTTACACCAGAGGGGGGTAAGGACAGGCATGTTACTGATGTAGTATCTTTGCTGCTCCTTTCACTATTACCAGTGCTGCTAGTTCTACTGGCCATTCTTACTTTATAACTGATACTATTACAACTAGTAAAGTTACAACTACTGCTAAGTTTGCAAATTTTTTGGCTTCTACTGTAAGTACTTCTACTCATACTACCTTTTCAACTGCTACTACTTTTACCTCTGCTTCTATTACCACTACTGTGAGTACTTCTGCTAATTCTGCCTTTAATACCACCATACTACTATGTTTACATCCAATTCTATTACTTCATCTGTGAGTACTACTACTTATACTGCTGCTACTACTACTACTACTTCTTCTACTTCTTCTTCTTCCGCCTATATATTTTTCTACTGAATACTACTGATAATACTGCCTTTACTACTACTATGTTTACATTTACTTCTATTTCCTCTGCTGTGAGTATTACTGATACTGCTACTACTACTTCAACATCTGCTTTTATTTTCTGCTGTGAGTACTACTGCTAATATTTCCTTTACTATTTCTACTACTACTTTTACTACTACCACCACCATATTTTTATTTTCTTCTTTTACCTCTGCTGTGAGTACTATTGCTAATACAACCTTTATTAATACGACGCGTACATCTACTTCCATTACCTTTGCTATGAGTACTATACTACCAATACTACCTTTACTTCTACTACTACTACTAATTTAACTAGTGCTGCTACTAATAATACAACATCTGCTTCTATTTTTTCTACTGTGAGGACTAATGCTAATACTACCTTTACTATTACTATGTGTACATCATCTATTTCCTCTGCTGTGAGTACTGCTTCTACTATTACTACTACATTTACCTCTACATTCGTTACCTCTGCTGTGAGTACTACTACCTTTATCACTACTACTTTGACATTTGATTTTATTAATTCTACTGTAAGTACTACTGCTGCTAATACTAACACTTAAACTTTCAACAGCTATTACTGTTACTTTCACTATATTTGAAACTACCACCACTACTACCCCAGTTGTGATTTTTATGTTACTACTACTACTAGCCTAACTGATACCAGTGTTGCCAACTCCTCAGTAAGGAAAGTAGCCATTGGTTGTCCTAAAAGTCGCTAGCAGTCGCTAAATGACGTCATCACCTAATTTGCATAAAGCGGTAAACTTTGACTTTTGAAACCGCTTTTTTTAACCAAAATTACGTTCCCATATGCAGTAAAAAGAAAACTTTGAAAACAATCACCGAAACATAGATCTACACATGCTCAAGTAAATAGGAATAACGTTGGGAGAGAAAAAAGTGAGTAAAAAACACCCTAAATATGTTAGAACTACAAATGAACAAATGAGCTGTCACTTCTCAAAACAACTACATGACTTTAATATTTTGTTTAAATAATTTTTATGTAAACGACATAAATAGTTTTTATTTTTTGCTGTGTTGTTAATTGTTAGTATAAGAGTAGTGGCAAGAAACTGCTACTCTATGTTTAACCCTCCTCCTTTATCCGGCAAAGTGAACTTAAAAGAGACACTTTGGCAGAGTTACTTTTTAGTTTTTATTTATTTTATTATTTTTATTTTTTTCTTGTTTAAGGTTTTTTTTTTTTTTTTTTTTTTTAGTTTTCTTAGGCACCAGAAGACAGCAACTGAAGAGCGTGTGTGTTCAGAGTCTCCAAGAGTCTCCAATAACACCACAAAACGTCACTAGATTTGTCGCTAGTCGCTTTTTATTACAAAAAGTCTCTAGAGGGTCTGAAAAGTCGCTAAGTATAGCGACAAAGTCGCTAAGTTGGCAACACTGACTGATACCACTTACTTACTAATGCCACTACCGCTAATGCTAAATATGCTGCTGCATCACTTTTTATACTACCTATAGGCTACTACTTTCATTACACTATACTACCTGGTAGTTTATACTACCAGTACCTACACCAATACTACTACTACTGCTATGCTATTTTTGCTAGCATGCCGTTACAGCTATTGCTACTACTAGTACTAAAACTTCTTGTACTAATACTACTACAGAAAATTCTATGTCCACTGCTACTACTTTACTTCTACAAATTCAACTTTTATACTGTACTGTATATCACTACCTTTACTGCTACTAACGCAAGCTTTCCCACTGTCCTTCTTTAATCCATCTCCTGTTTTCTCCAGAGCCGGACTCCCCTCCACATGATCTGTATGTTGTGAACACCACTTCCACCACTGCCACGATCGCCTGGTCACCTCCCATTAAAGCCAACGGAATTATTCAGCTCTATGAGGTTTCCTACAGCAATGCCACCTACAGCCACACGGTGAACACGACCGCCGCCGTCATGACACTGCAGCAGCTCAAACCTTACACCCAGTACAGCATCGCTGTGAGGGGATACACTCAGCTCGGCCATGGAGACCAGACGTCACAACCACTACTCATGCTGTCGGGGGAGGACGGTGGGTTCTTATAATGACTGAACGGGCGGTTTTGTTGCCTTGATCAGGATAAGCGCTTTAAAATGAACCAATGAATAAATGTCTGTTCTAGTACCTGGCAGTCCGCCGTATGGCCTAAGCTACGAGAACATCAGCTCCAGCAAGGTGAACGTGTCATGGTTACCGCCCACCACCCCCAACGGCCTGATCTTGTACTATAATGTAGAGTACTGGAATGTCACCCACGTCCTGAACATCACCACCTACACGCCGCACGTGATCCTCTCTGACCTGCGCAAATATGCCCGCTACCGCCTTGCCGTTCAGGCTGCCACCCGTGTCGGCCTGGGAAACCAGAGTAGCGAGATCCTCAACATCACCACCCAGGAGGACGGTGAGTGTGTGTGTGCACGTGCGTGTGTATGTGTGTATCCCTAAGTCTCGCTATTTGGCAGCCTATGGTTCTGCGATGTCGCACACGATGCACAATCACCACTCATTCCCTTCCCCATAGCTTTCACAGTGGACATACCTCAAAACCCGTCTTCTCTGCCTCTCTTTGTACAAGCTGTGATGTCATGTCCTGTGTACAATTGTACTCGTTCTGTACATAGTCGCACTCTGGTTGTTCTGTGTTTGTAAAACAATAAGGATTGTTCCTTCCACACAACAGTACCAAGCTCACCCCCACAGTTGTTACATGCCAGGAAGTTATCAGATAACCAAGTGCAATTGTCGTGGCAACCGCCTAAGGAGGCGAATGCTGAGATACTGCACTACATTATAAGAGTTTGGTAAGTTCTCTTAATGCTTTTGCAGAATCAGGGATCAAACGGGGTATAGAAATGTCACTGAGGTTAATCTGTATGTGTATGCATGTGTGTGCGTGTGTGTATGTGTGTGCACGTGTCGGGGGATGTTAGGAACATGAGTTCTGAGTTAGTCAGTGAGGTGAATGCAACGTCAGTGGTTGTGAGTGTGGACGGTTCTGGTTACTATAACGCCTCAGTGAGCAGTTGGACCCGATGTGGAGATGGAGGTGAACTGACTTACATCATCTTCAGCACATCTGAGTCAGGTACACACCCACACACTCACACACAAACGTTAACTAAATTGACATATGACATTCATATACACACACACACACACACACTACTATTTATACACACATACTGTACATTAACTGACATGATGTTGACACAAATACAAACAAACACACATTACCACAAATATTGACTTAACATGACATCACACGCACAAATACACACACACACACACACCTTAAATAACATGACATTAACACACATACACAAACACACACAAACTTTACCATGCACACATTAACTAACATGACTTACACTCACACATATTAACTAACATGACATTAATACACCCACACAGATATACTCAACAAAGTACATGCATTCATACCTATAAATGCACAAACACACACATTTTTTATGTTTAGCAGTATTTTTTTGTTATAAGTTTAGTTTGTGTTCTTCACTTAAAGGTGTGTGTGTTTGTGTATGTGTTTCCAGTTCCCACAGACCCTCCACAGGACATATCATACACACTGCTTTCCCCCAGGAGCGTGGCGCTCAGTTGGAATCCTCCTATGCAGCCTAATGGCATCATCCAGTACTACACCGTTTACTACAGCGACAGCATGACTGTCTCCTCTCAGGTGCACGGAGTCGTTCTGCGCCATGGCAATGCACCGCCCTCTGTATCTGCACAATAAACCCAGCGCTCAACACACCGCCTCTCTGTCTCCCTGTGCAGCGCGTTCCAGGCTTGGCGCAATGGACAGAATTGGGCGGGCTGAGGGCGGGGCATGAGTACAGGGTGTGGCTGAGCTCGAGCACCTCCCTGGGTGATGGGGGAGTGAGCAGTGCTCCCCTTAACTTCACCACGCCAGAGGACGGTCAGTCTTCTCACACAGCCTGGGCAGGAGAGCAGCTCTGCAGCGCTTTTCCAGTTGCTTTCATCTCGTGTATTAAAAAACAGAAAATCACACTGGATGCCGAACATCGTAAAGCCATTATAGTGGGCGGGTCAGGGTTATTATAGTCTATATTGATCACACTGTAATTAAAGCTACAATATATAAGGGTGGACCTAGCTTAAATTTTGAACAACCAGCTGTGTTAACCTGTGGCTCCACCTTAAATCCCCTAACGATGCATGTCGTTATCTCTCAAAGATCCTGAAAGTCTTTGTGTTTTCTCAATCACTGCAGTGCTGAGCATCATCCACCACCCAAATGATACCTGGGCCTGTGGGGGGGGGGGGGCGGGTGTCCTACAGATGACCGGGTCAACTGTAGCAACATAATAACCCTGAAATAACGTCTAAATAACTTTTGCACCTTTTGAGGGGTGGAGGTGGGAATGGAGTGTGAGGTAGAGTCGCTGGAAACTGGTTCTGCTCCTGGTTCTGGTGTGATTTTGGGAAAAACCGTGCAGAGCTGAACCTGAGAGAGAAACCTGTTTCTCCCCTGCTGTGTGAGACTGATGGAGTGTTCTGTATGTGATGCTCTCGCTCACGCTGTTTTTTGCGCTTTCTTTGCGCTCTAGCTTTCTCTCGCCCTTTAGCTTTCTTGCTCTCGTTCTCTTTCCCTCTTGTTCTCTCGCTTTCTTGCTCTCACTCTTTCATTTTTGCTTTCTCCTTCTCTCACTCATTTCTTTCAGTTTTTGTTTTTTTCACTCTCTTGCTCTTGCGCTTTCTTTCTCGCACTCTTTCTTTTTTTCTAGCGATTTCTCTTTCACCCTCTTGTTCTGTATGACAAGCTCTGCTTCGCACCAGAATTTACTTAAATCTGTGTGGATTATTTAATTCTTTATTTTTAAGTTATTTTTATGTTTTCTTTTACTGCCCATTGTAATTTAATCTTGGGTAAAATAAAGAGTTGTTAAAAGTCACTCCCTATAACTTGCTCTTTCTTGCTCCCTTTTGCTCCCTTTTTCTCCCTCTGGCTCAAGCTCTCTCTCCTTATAAACCACCATTAATTAAGCAGGTGGGGGACCTCCAGTGGAGGATTCTTCATGGTATTGTTGTGGTGAATGCTTTTATTTCTGTTTTAAATCCAGTTATTAATGACCAGTGTTCTTTTTGTCACCAGATAGTAACAGTGTTTCACACCTTTTTAAACTGTTTTAGACTATGTCAGTTATTTTTCATTTTAAGTGCTGTTTTAAAACTCTTAACGTGATTTTTACACCACAGGTTTTTATCCTTGGTTTTAAGTATGTTAAAAAACAGTTTACGTGTCAACTGGTTAATTTTATTCTAGGACAGAGCAAAATGGCTGTATACATCAGCAGAAAGAACAGAGTGACACAATTGACAGACTCTGATGTGCTTAGGATATTCAGCCAACTGATCAAATCAAGAATTTTAATAGATTTTATTTTTTATAAAAATATGAATGATTTGGACACTTAAAGTGTGGTGCTGCGGGGAAGCAGTGGGCTCCAGATTTTCTTTAAAAATGTAGATATTTCTTTCTTTATTTTCATAACATTGCTTTACTGCACATTGAAATTTGATTTTGGGTAAAATAAAGTGTTAAAAAGTCAAGTCTCTCGCTTTGTCTTGCCCTAGATCTCTCTCCCTTACTCACACTGTTTTGCTTTCTCACTCGCTTGCTCTCGCTCTTTCATATTTTCTTTCACTTTTGCTGTTTCCCACTCTTTTTTAACCTCACTCTTTTTTTCTCTCTGTCATGCGCACTCTCTACGTGTGTTAAAAGTCAAGTCTCTTGCGCTCTCTCACAGTCTCTTGCTCTGTTTTTCTCGCTTTCTCACTCCCCCTGCTCTCCTTCTCGCTTTCATCTTTAAAATCTGTAACTCCAATATGCTTCCCAGCTCATTCGTAGTTCTGTATGCTGGACTCGGTTTGTTTAATCTTCACATTTCTTCGCAGGTTCCGTCTGAAGTTTCTGGGTGTTTGTTCTGCGGTTTGTCCAGCTGATGCCATGAAACTTGTCTTGTTTGCTGATGTGTTTTCTCCCCTGTAACACAGCTGATCATGTTAATATTAATACATAGCCCATCTCCCACATGTACAATCCTAATGAGGAGTTTGGATGAGGCTCTAAATCGTTTAACTTCCTCTTTCTTAAACACAAGCCTGCATAATGAATGAATCATTGTCGCTCTTCCCCACCACAGTGCCAAGCGGTCCGGTTCACAACCTCTCGGCGCAGCTCTATGGCTCCACGGCTGTGGTGATTAGTTGGGACCCCCCTCTGGAGCCCAACGGTAATGTTTTCTACCAGCTGAGACTGCAGGAGGCAGGCATCACCCACCCGTCTGTTAATCGCACCGAGAACCAGACCATCAGCCAGACCACCACCGACACCGTCTTCCTCTTCACCAAACTTCGAAAGTACTTTCCTTATGTGCTCCAAGTCACTCCAGCAACTCGAGCAGGCTCTGCCCTAAACCACACTTCTGTTCTGCATCTGAGAACAGATGATGACAGTAAGCAAGCAAGCACAAACACACACACACACAAACACACACACACACACATATATACATCAGTAAGTGTATAAAGAAATAGCCTTATTATGACCTCATAATTTTCGGCATGCTGGACCTGAATTCAAATGTACGAGAATGGAGGGGGATCAAGCATCTTGTTTGCCCACATGCTCCTGTCATTCATTCATCGATGTATAGTAACGCAGTCTAACGTCCCATTACCTCCATACCTTCATACCTCCATCATTGCAGGAGCTGCAGATTCCAAGCATTCTTGGATATCCCTACACCACCAACCAACTCCACTCTGCCATTTTCTGCTTTAGCACAACCACTGGCAACATCCCACTCCACCTCCCATTTCCCCTTCACAAGGTCACACAAGGTGGATGGGTCAGACCCATGGATCCAACCTGGAGCATGTGCCCTGCAAGACAGCAATAAACTTTAAAAAAAAAAACAGAATCCCTAAGCACATTGTACTGTCATCAGGTTTGTAAACAGTTTATTTTTTTATTTTGATATTCTTAAAGAATCAGTTTTGTTCCTCGGGTTGGGTTTTTTCAGTTTCACTTCCCTCGGTCTCCAAACGTTTCTTGCTTTTGATTTTGAGTCCTATTTTGAGGGTTGAGGAGGGATCTGGACAGTCATTGACAGTCATTGCTAGAGTTAAGTTCCGCCCACCCAGGCCATTCTACATGGTCAGTAAATACACACTCTTTAGAAAATGACCAAGCTCAAACACCAGTGATAAAGTGATCTATTTTGCCTACAGTGCTAACACACAAAATCGAAGAGATAAGAAGAACACTTTACTCAGATCAGTGGTGTCCAAACATTTTGCAAAGATGGCCAAATTTATGACGTGAAGATGCCCGAAGGCCAAAAGTTCCTTCTGACATTTATTTTTTACCTCAAAAGAAAAAACACTGTTATAAAACAATTTTTATTGTCACTATAACCTTATTTTTTCAAATGGCAATTTACCCAAATAGTGAACAACTTTTTTATTCAGTACAATAACATTGAACAAACTGTATTAAAATACCTTACATTTAAAAGATTTAAATTTAATGTCAACAACTTATAAAAAAAAATCAGTAGTTGCGTCAGATGCATCGGTCCGTTTATCGCAGACTAATGCGTAATAATCAAAAGCCACTTTTCTGCCTCTGAAAATCTGACAATGTGTCTTCAAATCTCCGAAGCACAGAATTCGAAAAGGATAGCATTAGAATGGTGCTGTGGTAAAAAATTATGTGGTAAAAGGTAAAAAAAAATCACATGGTCATAACTATTCAGCCCCTCTGCTCAGTATTGAGTAGAGGCACCCTTTTGAGCCTATTACAGCCATGAGTCTTTTTGGGAATGATGCATCAAGTTTTTAATTTTTCTTTGCAAATTCTCTGTAGTTCCGTGAGGTTGTATGGTAAATATTTGGTGGACAGCCATTTTCAGGTCTCTCTAGAGATGCTCAGTTGGGTTTAGGTCAGGGCTCTGGAATGGTCACAGAGTTGTTCCAAAGCCACTCGTTTGACCACAGCTGTGTGCGTGTGGTCATTGTTTTTAGGAGTGCAACCACATACTTTCTGAGGTGTATGCAAACATTTTATCCCCCCCGAAATACTAAGGAGACGCTTCTGTCGGGCCAATCTACCATAAAGTTCTGACTGATGAAGGGCAACAGTGATGGTTGACAGTGTGGAACCATCTCTGGAGCTCAGCCACAGTGATCTTTGGGTTCTTCTTTCTTACCAAGGCTCTTCTCTCATTATTGCTCAGTTTGGTTGGACGGCCAGACACAAACTTTGGACGTCTTACCTAGATTAACCAGTTAGTAGTCTGACTCTAAACCTCTATGTCAATTACTAAAATAAATACCTGTTAGAAATAGCTGATATTATGTGTCACTGCACAGATTGGTTAAATATATTGGATAAATACTCTGAGCTTGATCATTTTCCAAACATTGTGCATTTTCACTGATGTATATAAAATGGGCAGGGTGGGTGGGAATAAACTTGTGCAGCCAATGAC
>JAOUQT010297335.1:0-16550 GCA_025769995.1 Xyliphius kryptos | reverse complement strand
GAGAATTAAAATAGCTGATAGAAGTAAACAACCTCTCAACTCATTTTTTGAAAACAAAACACATTTCGCGCATATTCCCCTGATGTCACCGGATGTGTAGCATGGCTGGGTGGGCCATGCTACAAAAATGTGAAACGAAGAAAATTGCTTACGATTTTTTTTTTTTGAGTTCACAAAACTTTTGGACCCGTTTTGACGCCATACCCCTCTACCTAATTACTGGTTGGGCCACCCTTAGCAGCAACAGCTACAACCAAGCGATTGCGATATCTTTAATGGGCAAATTTTGGCCCACTCATCTTTGCAGAATTGCTCCAATTCAGTTACATTAGAGGGTTGAACCTCTAAATTTGAGCATGAACCGCCTTTTTATGGTCATACCACAGCATCTCAATAGGATTCAGGTCAGGACTTTGACTAAACCACTCCAAAGTCTTCATTTTGTTCTTCAGCCATTCAGAGATGGACTTGCTGGTGTGTTTTGGATCATTGTCCTGCTGCAGAGCCCAAGTTCGTTTCAGCTTGAGGTCACGAACAGATGGTCGGACATTCTCCTTCGGGACCTTTTGATATAAAGCAGTATTCATAGTTTCATTTATTATAGCAAGTCTTCCAGGTCCTGACGCAGGCAAAACAACCCCAGACCATCACACTACCACATCCTTTTTTACTGTTGATATAATGATTTTTTTCTGAAATACAGTGTTTCTGTTATGCCAGATGTAATGTGAAACACTTTTCAAAGCGTTTGTCGCAGGGTGGAAAGGATGAGGACCGGCGACAGGAGTTTAACACACGGAACTGGCTTTATTTAACGACCCAACACGACTACATACAGAATCCTTTTACAGTTCTTTCGGTAGTCGTGCTGGGTCCTCCATCTCACCAGCTCCGTGGTCGGTCTCTCTCTCCGCGGTGTACGATTGAGCAGCTTATAAAGCAGTCATTTAGGCAAAGCCGCTTTAGGTGCGCTAATCATCCCTGATCAGTGCCACGGCTCCGCCACGCCCCCCAACGCCAACGCGTCACAGCGTTCAACTCTTGTCTCATCGGTCCACAAAATATTTTCCCAAAAGTCTTCGGGATCATCAAGATGTGTTTTGGAAAAACTGAGGCGAGCTTCAATTTTCTTTTTGGTCAGCAGTGGTTTTCTTTTTGGAACTCTGTTGGACGTTGTTGTAGGCTCTTCTGTGACCTCTTGGATAAGTGGACGCTCCTGGAAAGGTACACTACTGTTCTATGTCTTCGCCATTTGTGGATAATTGCTTTCACTGTGGTTCGCTGGATTCCCTAAGCTTTAAAAATGGCTTTATAACCCTTTCCAGCCTGATAGATATCAATTACTTTCTTTCTTAATTGTTCCTAAATTTCTTTGGATCTCGGCATGATGTGTACCTTTTAAGGATATTTTGGTGGACTTCACTTTGTCAGGCAGGTCCCATTTAAGTGATGTATTGATTGAGAGCAGGCGTGGCAATAATCAGGCCTGGGTGTGGCTAGAGACAATGTACTCAGGTGTGATAAACCACAATTATAGTATGTTTTAATGAGGAGGGCAAAAGCTTTAACACCACTCTATGTTAGTCCTGGTTATATTTGGCATTTGGAGTCTAAGAAGGACTTAATCATTACCCAATCTGTACATTAATGAGTTTTTTTTTTTGCCTTTTATGGTTTAAATAAATAAGTATGCTACATGGTTGCAACATAATGTTGCAGCAGTTAGCGCTACCTGGTTGCGATTCCCAGTTTGGGCAAACAAGAGAACTTTCTGTATGTAATCTGATTGTGCCCCTAGTGCCTGACTGAATTTACTCTTGGTATTCCAATTGTTCACCATTGGAAATATGAAATCACCCTATGACCATCATTAATTCATCGTTTCTGTCAGGAAAACAGAACTACTGTGCTGTTTTGATGTTAAAACTCCTAAACAAACTAAACCATAGTAGTTAACTAGTTACATTACCCATGATACAACATTCTGTAGTAACGAGGGTTAAGACACTTAAAGATCAACACTGACTACTTTTGGTAGACTTAGGGTTTGAACCACAAACCTTCATAATACATCATGCTTACCTTAAACCTCTTGTCCTGCAGAACTTTCTTGATTGCCACCATTTCTTGGCTGTCGATAAGACGAGCCTGATACACTACTCCAAACGAGCCGTTACCAATCACCTTAATATCAGTGTAAGACACTTCCTGTGGACGGTCTGGACCCTGTCCAGGTGTGGCGACCACTGTGGTAACCTTTCCACTGTCCCCTACAAAACATTTAAAAATCAAAAGGTTAAACAACAGAACACACCTGAGCTCCCATCTTGTCATTAAATATAAAACATCTCTATGTTATCAAGCAAGTCACAGTTTACAACGCTACTGAACTTTCAGAGATAATTATTGGTATATTACTATTAATTCTGACATACAGTGAATAATTAAGCTTTTAAACTTACTTAAAATCACTTAATACAATTAAACAAAGAGTTTAAGTCAAATTCCTCCTAAACGCACCACAGATTGTCATAGGAGGTCATTCATACCTGTGGCAATCAAACTGTATAAAGCCTTAATGTGTAACACCATAAACAAATGATTCATATATATGTAAAATTAACTTTTGCCTTTGCCACTTTACTTATTTTGTTGTATCTTGTATTTAAACCTTTAAGCTGGTAATATTTTAAATTTGAAACAAAAAATTGGTTATATGGCATTTATTTTCTGCATTGTATTACTTGTTTTTGTATACTATAATAACACTGTAAATGGGGCATCTCCAACTACTGGAATTAATAAAGTATTCTGATTCTGAATAACATTTAAGAAACCAGCAGGTAAGCAACTAAACCAAGTCAGGCAGTAGTTCTTGAGCAGATGTGCACCTGGTCCTTACACTTTTTTCTGCACTAGATAAATATGAGTATGGTCTCTTGTTTAAGTGGTGTTTAAACCCATTACAGCACAGACCCAGTTCAGGTGAATTATTAGGAATATCCAAAAAGACAAATACACTGTATTCCATTTAAATAAAAAAAAAACAAAATAAAATTATATACGTTCACAAATACACCATATGGACAAACGTGATGGCGCACACCTCTAAACCAAGCAAATCTCAAGTGTTTCTTTCAATCCTGTTAACACAGGTGTAAAAAAAAAAATCAAGCATCTAGACATTACAGTACATTTTAAAAATCTTATGAAATGATTGTTCACTGGTGCACAAAGAAAGGCCCCTAACACTATGACTGGAAGAATTTGTAGTGGAAAAAAATTACTAGAACACAAATTATCCTGATCAGAAACACATTAAACACTAAAATTGAGATTGAAAGCCGAGCCTTTTTTTATTTAGCAGCAGTGTCTGACCTCACAAATGCTTTTGTGGATGAAACGACACAATTCCCACATACAAAGTAAAAAATGCAGAGAAAAGACCAAGTTGAAATTATAAAATCTCCTGCAGTGGAATGTGTGTAATATTACCTTTCTGCACACAGTGTATTTATTATATTGTGCATTTATGGTCATTATTTGATATTTAAAGATCTTGACTCATACATCGAATGCTGGTGTATAAAAGGCTTTATAAAAGGGGTAGTACCAGTCCTTAAATCTGATTTGTTTGTTCAGCCAGGACATTACTGACAATAACGAACACCTCTGACCGCTTCACATTCGTACCAATGCATGATATACAATACTTTATTTTTTACATTTTTTTAAAACAGCGTCCAGAAATTTGGCCAGCAGATGGAAGCATTTGATCGATAAAGCAGAAACATTACTCAGAGATCAGCGATCTAGATCAAACTATGAAAGCCCAGCTAATTAGGGATTTTCCCTTTAATAAATTAAATATGAATTTATGAATTAAAGCTTGTTTTTTATAATGTGTTTGCAATTGGCACTACAGGTTGTGTATTATCCTGAATAAATCATGGGAAAGAGGTGTTGTTGGGTACTACGCATAAAGGAGTGTTCCACCCTCTAGTACCTATTTAATTCCTTTCAGAAGTTCAAACTCCAGCGGGAAATTTGAATGAGATCAGTTAACTTAGTAGAGTTAAAACAGTCAAGTCAGTGATAATTAGTCATTAGCACATACCTGTATAAGCAGTTAGTCATCCATGTGATCATGAACCAGTGAGAGTCTGTGTGTCTTGTAGTCAGTCCTAAGTGAATATGGTAAACTAAACTGTTTTTCAGTTTAGTAAAACAGTTTAGTTGTAGAAGCTAATGCTAATTACAGTTTTACAGCAATTAGCTTTAGCCATTCACCGGCAGACTTTGACTTTAAATACATTCACAGAAAATATCTTGCAGCATGGAATAACAAAAAACAGGAGTCACTGAGGGCTCCTCGATTGGGCTTTGGGCTGTAGGAGGAAAGATTAAAGCTTCACACACACTAGTGAAGTGAGCACACGTGCCCAGTCTTGTATAAGGCACTTGGGGAGCAATACAGCCACAGTACTTGGTGGGACCAGGTATCAAACCAGGGACCTTCAGGTCGCATAGCTGGTTGCCTAACCACAAGCCTATTATTAGTATAAAGCTTAAAATGTATACAGAGCCATATATACAATTAAAACTGCTTCTATATGGCATGTCTTCAGTACAGTCATGCCACTGATTTTTCAGAATCAGCACCGCTGGTGTTCCATATCCAATAACCATGGATCGACTCATCCTACCACAATCCTTGTGTTCCAAAATGAGGATTAGTGTTTGCACAGCAGGTTGTGAATCCACATAATACAGGAAGCATCTGGAAAGCAAGGTGCATCGTATCTACATGCTTGAGTACCCCTGCGTTAAGCGCTGGACAGGTCTGAATATGAGCATGGTGCCGAGACTCTGACCTACTACCCATTTAGCAGGATTACATGCCGGTACATTTGCACAGACGAGGAGAAACCAGGGTCGGTATCTGAGATTAGAACCTTTTTCTGGGTCAGTCTCACTCAACCGTCAACAGGGACAGATCTGACTCACGATCAGGGCTATGAATTTGAAAAGGCTAAATAAATAAATGAAATTCACATGAAAAAATACAAATTATTTAGACCTATTCCATTATGTGCAGTGGATACTTAAATGCAATTACATTAGATTAAGGGATTATCAGTTTGAGTACAATAACGGTATAATAATTACCCGAGACAGCAAACGGAACATATTTGGGGTGTGGAAGAGACAAAACATTTAAGGACTGACTGTAAAGCATGTAGTAAACCAGATGGACTACAGTCTGTTATTGTAGAATGACAGAGGGAATCTATATGGTAAACTGTATTTAATAAAGTGGTCATGGAGTGAAGTAAGTTGTTCTAAAACATTTAAGACAATTAAAAGATTAAGGCTTCAGGCCCACAATTCTACAAATCTGCTCATGTTCCTTGGCATTAAAATGTTTGTATGAGGTCAAGACATCAGTAAATGAGTCCATTAAATGGTGGAAGTGTTGCAACTGCAGACATTTGGGAACCCTCCTCCAAAAAAACATCAAAGCTAATTGCTTTAATTAAATTTTTACTTTTAAAAACGGCACATTTTCAGTGCTTCTTAGACACCAAATCAGCATGTTTCACTTGTCTGTTTATCTTACCATTCTGTTAAGTCTGTATTTTTTCCTGCTTATGCGTTTTAAGCGTCTTCACTGTTACAACTGTTCTATCAGAGCAGTTTTCATAGAGGCTTTTAAGGCCACAACAGTAAATAATGTGTTTTAATGACTTGTCGAGTAAAATTCATTAGGATATAAAAACGAATTAGAAGTTCAACCACAGACTGTGAAAAAACACAAACACAGCTGCATTTACTTAATATATTACTTCCTATAGACCACTGCCCGTGGGCTGAATAAAGCTGAGGTGTCGGCATTACACATAAAGGAATTTTATAAGGAGTTTTATTATTAGAAACACTGACAAAGAAAATATTAATGTCAAAGCAATATTAATTTCATAGGATGCTCGATTACTAACCAGCATTGTTCCACCTTTCTGCATGGTAACACTGATATTAGCCAATAATTATGCAGCCACCTTTTAGAGGAAGTGAGCAGCACAATAACTGAACTGATCGCTGAAGTACAGCACACACTCGACAAGTTTGAGTTGTTAAGCCAGTTGGCATGTTGTGTAACGACAACTAGACTGGTGCCTTGGCATACAATCCACTCTGTGAGCCTGGCGATAATGCCCTCGGGGACGTGCCACCACATGGCACAGCTGGGAAGAGAACCCACGTCTTTCATGTGGCAGGGATCTGCAACGCTTTCTCAGAGCAAACCCAGTGGGATGCATGGCAAAAAAAACGGCAGGGCAATTTTGCACTTATTTACACCTACAACAAAGAGCTGGGGAAATATGAAGTTCAAAATAGGGGCAGCGATTTGGAGAGGGCACTAAAAACAAAAGGGGTTTCTACGGCATGCAGAGTGAACAGAGTATGAAAGAATGTCTTTAATCTTCGTGATGGACTATTACTCTCTACTTAAAGTAACCGGTTCAGCCTGGTATGGAACTGATTGTTAAAGACAGAGCGGCTAAGCTACTTCGGCGTCATCCTTAACAGGGTCATGTGACTCAAACTATTCTGTTATGAAGCAGCCAACTAACTCGCATAGAATGACTTTGGCATATAAGGAGAAAAACTCAACCATTAAAAATGTTACGAAGCAATGGGCATAAATCAGGACCAAGATTTGATGGTGTCGGATAAAGTTTGCATGTTTTCAAAAAAAACACCTACGATACGGGACACTCACACCCAGCTGCCTCGACAGTTTACACATAATGAATTGAACAGAGTTCTGTGGGTGCCGTGTTGATGAGGGAGGTCAGAAAATTACAGCCGGGCCTGCAACTACACTACAGCTGCAGTGATTGGAAAAGCTACCTGATGAGCCTTGAGGTAACCACAGTAGAACTTTAACGCAAGGCTTAGAATTGACCTGGATTTACTTTAAATGCTTATCATGGTTGCGTGAAAGCAAGGATTACAATATGTCATTAAAGATTATTTATTAGTGCGATCTTTGTAATATAAACATGCAAAAATTGGTTTGAATCCTAATCTATGTGGAGTTTCCACGTTCTCCCCTTGTCAGTAAGGATTTTCTCTGAGTTCTCTGTGAATTTGCTGCTCAAATTGCTCCTATATTGTGGCTGTGAGTGAGTGTGTGCCCAGCGATGGATTGACACCCTGTCCTGGGTGTATCCCAGCAACTGAAATGTTCTGGATTGGCCTAAAGAACCCCCTACCTTTACCCTAGTGCAAGATTAAGATGAAGATAATAAGATGAAGTTAATTTATTTAATGACCGTAAAAAAAATCCATAATACAAGTCAGCATTAACGAGCAGCTGACCGACCATGAACCTGTGATTAACTAGGTTACATGTTTGAATTTGAAATATGCTCAGTCTGCATGTCACCCTAATGATGTACTGACTATAAATGTAATGTAATAGCAGCCTTTCAGAGTGATCAAAACAGGGTAATAAGGTATAGATGCGGTATAATAGAACCTTGGCCCAACATGCTGCATCCATTGAGCCACAGATATGCAGGAACAATTTAAAAACATCTGAAAAAAAATGTATAATATAGACATTCATCTCTGTATTATGGTTACAAGATGCCAAGAGAAATGCCATCATGTACATCTGTCCTACTGCATGTCTGGAACTATGTACATTAATGCAACATTGTAATCATATATGGTCGTTCTGGAAAGCAGCATCTGCCAAATGCTATAAATGGTAACATTAAACTTTCATGTTTATCATCCATATCTTATATCTTTTAAACATGTAAGAAATCAGATTGATATTATTATAATTTTATGTTACATAAAACGTATTTATGCACATCTTATAAATAGCTTTCAGTACATACATCCAGTACTTCAAATAAAGCATCAAAAAGTGAGTAAATGTTCACAGACAAAACTATTCTAAATACACACATCTCTTTGTGCTGGAAAACAAGCGGTACATTAATGCTACTAAGCCTAATAATTTGGTTAAACACACAGTTGCCACTCAACATGAGTCCAGCTCAAAATGTCTCAAATGATCAAAAGGCTGGATTATAATTATAGCATATAGCATTTTAGTTTGTAAATATTACAATATACATGGAATCCAAAGCCACTTTGAGGAAAATAAAAAAGGTGTAAGTCCTATTGTGTCACTGTCATGAGCTCACCTGATTTTACATACATCACATTAACACAGGGTACTAATTCTACATATTAAGGTATTCAGATCTAAATAAATAATTAAATTCTGGGTTCGAGCCCACAACACCAACTTCATTAATCACTTGAATCTGTTTTCATGATTAAGTAAGAATGGTTCAAACATCATATTTTACCTACTAAATCTGCATATATTCCCATGTCATTAACAAAATCTAGATCTCCAACAACATTACCTTGAATTTGGGGATCTTTTTTGCGACTTTCTGACATTTTCTAGACCAACAATCGAATGGTGGCATGATCAATGATGTTTGTTTGTTTGTCTGTGTTTTTAACGCCATGAATCACCTTTCGGCCTTACTCATGGCAGAAGGTGGATTATCTTGTTATGAGTTTATAATTGAGCCTTTATTCCGGTTTGATCAATGATGTAAAATGAAGGAGTTCAGTGATTTTTGCAGTAACGCTGCAATCCTACTGGTCCACTATAGACTATTCAGAAAAAAATCATCGCTATACGACATGCTTCATGCAAACCCTATTTTTAAACCAATACGACAACTGCAGATTTTCTGTGACCTAACTGTAACTCCTGGGCAGTGAACCCAATCTGTGGTTGACGAAAAAAGTGCATCTATGTCCTAGATTGGTGGCAGATGAAAAAATATTTTAATGTGGCAATTTTTTTTGCCACATTGTTATAAAAAATAACAACATGAAATGGGTACCAAAGAGTAGATTTAAGGTGGTGCCATATGGTACTAATAATCAAATATGCATAAATTTAATTCATTTATAGAATAGATCAGTCAGATTTGAACCATTTGTTCTTGTTCCCCTTTTCTCGACTGAGGTTTTCCTTGCCACTGTCAGAATCAGATTTTTGTCAGGTTTCTAGATACATTTGTCTTCTAAAAGTACTAAAACTAAACCAAACACTAGTCTTTAAACTGGTTCAAAGGTTAAACTACTGGAACAGGACACGGCCATGGATAAGTGTTCAATTTTAGGGCAGGTACGAGCCCCGGCTCCATGCTGCAGTGCTCAGAGGTCTTATTAGATCTATCTAGCAAGGTTCAGGAATATGTCTATATGGCTCAGCTCTTGAAATCACTCAGCATGAAAACAGATCAGGTTACCTGAGAGGAAGCAGACCAGAACTTCTTTAAGCCATTACTGTTCTTTATAAATCGGGTCGTTTAGGTCCTGAAATCTGATTTGCTCAGCAGTCATCTCGAGATGGGCTGCACTAACAATATACACACACCTACACTACATCCCTTCCAAACAAATCTGACACTCTCTATTTTAAAGACAGTGGTTTGATTTAAAGATCTAATTCTTCGATCCTGTTTGAGGGACTAAACTGGATTTTATCACAGTATTTGTGATTGTCCTATCAAATTTGCATACAAACAGAATGATTCGGAAATTAAGGCACAATTATGTATGAATGATTCACAGAGTTGTTTGCAAGTCGAAACAATGAATTATTTGCAAACACGAAAGTCTTTTGGACTATTTTATGGGACAGTGAAGAATGAAATGAAACTACAGCAGCACTGCTGCACTAAAAACCCCTCACCCCATCAGTGTCACTGCAGAACTGACAAACAATACACCACCCAAATTATACTTGTTCTGTGATGCCCCTAACCAATCGAGATCGGAGAACCAACAGTGGACTAACAAAAACAAAACAAAAAAAACAGATGGACTACAGTCTGTAATTCTAAAACTACAAAGTCCATGTATATCCCAGTAACCACATCATATCGCACTTCTTGCATTATTTTTTTTAGGTCATATGGTAGACAATTATTGGATTTAAAAAGTTTATAACATCTAAACACCCATTTCTGTCGTATAGCCTGTGAAATAGACCAGCACATTAAACCATTTATACCCCAAACTGCACATGATCAACCACCTATTCTACTTCAATACATTGTTTTTTCTCACATAATTATCACAATTATTGAGTTGCTCTGCTGAATGAGTAAACTAGGGATGGACATGTAAGAATTATGACAGAAATATATTGCGCAACATAATGGGAGACCAGAGACTGAAACCAGGAAGTGTAGCAGTATGTGAAACTTTAACCCGGCCTGTAGAATAATGAGCTGTTGGTAAACAAGACAAGCGTGTGGATGGTAATGAAGTGCTTATTACAGCAAGCATACTACACTGTGTACAATGAACTTAGCACTTCTTAAAAGGTTTGTGCTTGTGTCCAAGTTCATCGGGCGAACCCTAATATTCGGAGGTAACGTTCGCCTGCTGAGTGAACATTGCAAAACTTTTGACAAGACTTATGAATGATAATGTCCGTCTCTTCCAACATCACCAGCTATATTTGGTTTGGTTGGTTGGATGATAACCAGCCAGTTTCAAATGAAGCTTCGTAAATTTGCTGTCTGTTCTGTGAAACACTGACACCATAGGGCCTGTATTCAAAAAATTAAGTGCGGCATTTAGTACTAAATCATGAAAGTCATGATCTAATAGTAATGTATGACATATTGTCTTGTATATATTAAATAATAAATAAAGGCAAATCTATTCTGTGAATTCTGATCAGAGAATGATTGATTTTATCAAACTGATTCAGTCTCAATAAAAGGAAGATATAATCTTTACTTGCAAAGGAACTTGGTATCGTATTTTGGTATATTTAATCATGTCATTCTAAAACTAAGTATGAATAAAAATCATAGTTTAATAGGTTTCACAGCTGCTCCATAACCAATCTGTGCTCTGAAGAATAACAGGAAAAGGTTCATTTCAACCACCTTCTGATTTCTCAGCTACTGCCTTAAACCTTAAGCCACTGCTGCCGCCACCACTATACTCACTTGTTTTGACCTAAACATGAGAAGATTGATTGTGGAAGTAAAGCAGCTAATGCAAACTGTACTGCCTTCCTGCTCGTTCACTGGCTGTCTGTTCACTGTGTTTTGTTGGATGAGATGAATCATGAGCCATAATCTGAGCTACTATTTTATTTGAAGTTATTTTAATAGCCCTATATAACAACTCTAATGCAAATATTCATTCAATATACAGAAATATTACCTTGTCTGTGTTGAGATCAGGATCAGTCCATATCTGCATTATGCATTACACTAAATACTATGACAACAAAACATAATTTATACACTATATGGAACAAATATTAAGACTTTTTACAAAGTGCACCTGCATGGTCCACCTTAAGATGCCCCTTGTTGCAACTTTGACCGCTTCCAGGCTTCTGGTAAGGCATTTCACAAGATTTTGATGTTTGAATTGGACCTTTTGCCGCAGAATTTAATGAGATTGGACACTGATGTTGGATGAGCTTTAAGTATTTAAGTCATATCGTAAAATCTGTTCTATTATATCCCAAAGTGTACAGTCTGACTGAAATCAGGACCTTACATACCAAACTCACCTAATCATGCCTTTATGAACCTTCCTTCATACATTGGGGCACAACTAAACTTTAATGACTCCTGATACTTTTGCCCATATACCAAATATTTCCATTTAAAGATCATAATTCTTGCAAATTACAGAAGATATTATTCTGGATTGTATTCTCAGGTGGGGTGGGCAAACATTCTTCCTTTGTGGAAGTGGCATTCTCTCCCTGTCCCAGCATGACTTTCCTTCTTAAATGCTTGTTTTCTCCCATGATCAAAAGATTTAAGATATGCTGATAGGTGAGTAAAAAATACTCTATTGTTTGACCACTATGATGGGAAAGTTTGAGAGTTACTGCATGGAAACAGTACTACGAAGCATCCAGGTGTTGAATATTGTCATTTTACAATAAAAAAAAATCTTGGTTAGAGTTTCTCCACTTTCTGATCAGCTGCAGTATCTTAATCAGTCCCATGAACTGCTCAGAGTCCTGACTTCAAACCCACAAAACATCTTCACTGCAAATTGAAACTCTGACTACTGGCCAAGACTTCTCATCCCACATTAGAGTGTGACCTTCAAATGAACGCTTGGCTAAAATTGTGAATTCATGGAACGCATAGAGTCTAAGATCTGAAACCAAAGCTGAACATTCTGTCTACACCTCATCAGGAACTCCCATCATTGGGTACTTCCTCCCTTTACTCTCAAATCAGCCTAAAGGTTGAATGAATGCTGCTAACCAGCTGTACAGGAAGGTCAGACTACTTGATTTTAACTCTAACAAGTACGCACACTTTTCATTTAGAGTAACTCACACCAGCGCCAACAATCTCGCCAAGGTCAACAGCACAGGATCCCATTTTCTTCCTATGTTGTTAACCTGAACATTAAAAAAACACCTCACTACATTGTACATGGCACGATTGATTTGAAAACTGTCTGAAGTTGTTCCTTAAGTGTGTGCTGAGTGGACATTTCATGATCACACCCCACACTGCATATTGGATGTTATATTATCCTCAATGACTAATCTACAAATATAAAGCACAATCTTTAGGTTTCTACCTTCAACACAGCCAATGACAGAATTTTTTAAGACACCCTAAAAAAGAATTAAGATTTGTTCTGGAAAGTCGTTAATTATTAAGTCCATGTTAATATTCTAATAAATGTACGTATTACTAAGGATCAGATAAATAACTTACATATATCACCTTCTGATCATACGTACTACCTGCAGTATGTGATTATTCTATTCTTAGTACATATATTTTTAATGCATTTGAATGACTTATTAGACTAAACTGTTTGCACTTCTGGTAGATTTGGGGTTTGATAATAGATCACCTGAATGCAGATTACCATACATATCGACTTAACCTGATCAGAGCCAAGCTTCTCGATTTTAATTAAGCGCAATGTGGCGTTTTAATTTGATCACTTAATCGAACGGTACGTGCGTCGGTTCGGTAAAGTGGACGGCCGCAGACTGCTGTAACAAAAACAAGGCTAGCTAAGCTTAGCCACCTAAAGTAGGTTAGCGCCGATTTTACAAAATCGCTCAATAATCGCCGCTGAGAAGGCCACATTTGATGACTTCGGCGCTCCAAGATATACCGATGACCTGATCGTTTCTACAGAGTAAAAAAAAACATACTTACTGCCAAGCTTCAAGTTCCCAAAGCCAGAAGAACTACCGCCAGCGGCCTGCGCAGCCCCGGACTTTCCTGATGCGCCCCCACCCGCAACGGCTGATCCGGCGGCGGGTGCGGCTGCTCCCGGAGCCCCCGGTGGCTCGGCAAACGAGCTGGTCCTGGGCCGCCCGCTGCTGCTCATTTTTTTCTCTGAGAGTACGCAGGGGCCGGGGCAAAGTGAGTCGACCAACCGGAACCGTACACTTGCTATCTATGTTAGTTTAAACCACAATAACCGTTATAAAAAATAATAAAGAGCGGCTGAATGGTAAATCGGTGAGGCTGCAGCTTCGTCTCCTCTTTCTTCCCCCTGCCTCACTGTGCGCTCGGACCTGACGTACACCGACGTGCAAGCCGCATTGTCTTCTGGGTAGTGTAGTTCACATGGCGCGTACAGTAATGGAAAGATGGACAATGCTAGAACAAAACTTGCCGTTTTTTATGCTCTAAAATTAGGCTGAACATACTGTACTTTAAACAAACACATTATATGTATAATTATTATATTTGTATGTTTCAATAAGATCTAATATGTTTGTAGTAGATTTATGTGCACACTGTTGATTAACTTCCAGAGCAGAAAACAGCTTAAGCCAGCATTCAGTTAAAAAATGTGAGTTTAAATGGAAAAATAAGAGCCTTATTTATGAAAGCAAACGCAGCTCTGAACAGAATCTGCAGTCCCTCGACTCTCACTGAGAACTAAACACAGAATCTTAACAGTCGTCTCAAACATGCTGCACAGTCCCATATCTCATTATCTTCCACCTAATCCTATACTAGGTACTAGGATTGTAGGGACGTTTCCCATGTCTATCCAGGAGAGAACACTTCAAACTAGGCACACACTACACAGAAGCATTTAGATGTTTTTGGCCTGTGGGAGGAAACCAGACTACCCAGAAAATACCCCACACAGACATGGGGAGAACATGGAAACTCAGATTACTATTTGAAACTGAATCCCCCTCTGTGAGATTAAAAGCAATAAATAATAGAAATAATACAGGAATAATAATGTTTATATATATTTATATTTTCATCCCAAACGATGCAATTGCAGTATGGTACAATCTATAATAATGTATATCAAAAAGCCACAAATCCCCTGCAAGTTATTTTGGGCACTACAGCACATTTGGTTAACCGACTTAAGATTTTACTGACCTTCTACAGATTAAAACACACTGATGCTGCTATAATGCTATTCAGTTCTACCGAGAGGCATTTATTAAGCAGCCTCTGTTCATCATTCACCACTCAAGTAAATACATTCTGTAGTGTGCAAAGAGCAAAAACAACAAGCAGTAAAAAAAACCATAAGATTCTTTATTTAGGGTTGAACTGTTAGCACTACTTACACACTTGATGTAGTCATATAAAGTACAGGGACACAAAGTAGTTCTTTAAGTATGAATATTCAAAATAAGCATAAAAACCAAGCTTTTGGAAATGTGCACCTATAACAGGACCATGTACTGTATATATTTTATATCTAGGTAGAATTTGTGTAGCACGTCTGCCTCTCAAATCACAATCTGGGTGCAGTTTCCGTTTTCCGTTTCCTCCCACAGTCTAAAACCATGGTTTCAAGGCAAATTCAAAGTTCCAAATTCCCGCATATAGTGCATGTGTGTGCCCAGTGAATGGTTGGCACCCCATCCTGGGTGTAGCTGCTCAGCACCAAGGGCACTCTCACCTGGATGGGCATGGAGAATCACCCACGACCCTAATATAGAATTAAACAGAAGATCAAGATATGGACAAAAGTGGACGAGGTGTTTCTATGGTTTGGCTTCCATTTAAGTTGCTTAAGTTAAGCTTTTTACATATTAAAACATTCTCACATAAGGAATAAGAAAATTTTGTTCTTAATGGAACCCGCACGCGCATATAAAAATATATCCAATTCACGAATAATTCTACATTAAGGAAGCTTGGTGTTTTCGACTACGGCGGTCCAGAGGACGCTTCATGGTTGTGTCCCAAACCACAAGCAACATCTCCTTTAACCCAGAGCATACAAATTGAACAACAAAAACTCCGACGGAGCTAATCCTAGTAACTTGGGCATGGTATTCTGTCTAAAGTCGGGCAGGTCTTTTCTGGTTTAAAATGTGCTCACGGAAACGAGTTATGCAAGAAGGAAATCTAAAACGTGCACTCTACGTAGTGAACATAGTTTGGTTTCGAGCCTAGCAACAGTACGCCGTCCGCCATTGACGGTTTTTGAGTGACAGCCCGCACGTCAAATAGACATCGTCGGTTATAGTCACGTGGATTAGAGGCTGTGCGGCATGAACACACAGCAAGAACAAGGGCTAGCTAAAATAGATGGATTCCCAGACGCAAGGTCTTTAAAATCATGTGGATTTAAAAAGCGCGGCGAAAGCGACGAGGGTTTTTAATCCTACTCCATGTAAAAAGCGCGTGCAGAGCCGTTAACGTTGCAGGGAGAGTACACAGACCGGAGCACGAGGCGTCGCGCAGCAGAGGTAAGTTTTATTGGGGGGAAAGAAGGCCTCGTCTGAGTGCGACGGACCTGCGGGAAAAATTGTAGAGCGCCGCCTAAAGACCGCCGCGCTCCCGCTTTACCGAACCACCACCCCGCCGCGCGCTGCGACTAACCGCCGGGAAATCCGGAGAGCGCCGCCATACGCCCGCCATGGGCCAAACGCGGCTCCATGTCCGAACCCTAAGATACTAGTGAGCAACTACTGGTCGCCAAGGGGGCGATCAAGTGCACTTCCATACTACAGTGTGCGACATCAAACGCACTTATATGTTGCGCTGGGGAGAAGCCCCTTCATAAAACAAATACACAACCTGTAAAAAAGTATTTTACGGTCAGATTGACAGTAGATAGTTGAGGTTTCGTAACCATTTCATCAGGGTTCGATCCCCGCATTGCTAAAATAACATTTAATCACGAATCAGAATAATTTGAACGTAATTACCAATAAGACCCAGCTTTACAAAAATATTATTTTGTATATGTAATATGCGGATTGCTTTTTATTTGAAGGCTTGAAATTAATAGTATACAGTATTATATCCTGACGACCTGTATACTTAATATTTACTATTACTAACACTTAATCTATATATTTAGGTATTTCGTACACTATTATATATATATATTTTTTTACACACTTTTATTCAGCTTCACTTGTCTGTTTGTCTGTTTGGTACAAATTTTGTAATCGATTTTTCGACCACTTC
>JAOUQT010297326.1:0-16552 GCA_025769995.1 Xyliphius kryptos | reverse complement strand
GGGTCTTGCTCAAGGACCCACATTGGTAACTTCAGTGGACCTGGGATTTGAACCCCCAACCTTCTGATTGATGGTCCAACACCCTAACCACTAAGCCACCACACCCATGGAAGTTAATGAGATTAGTAATAAGACTGAAAAAGCATTTATTCCGATTTTGACCAACAACAGAAATGCATGTTTTTTAAAATCTACTCAAAGCATTAATTATGACTCACAATCTTACGAGCCAGTCTGTTAAGTTGCCCATGTCTATATATATGTGAAGTTCAACAAAAAACATTTTCTATAGTGTTAAAAGCCATTTAAATCCTAATGGTATGTTATTAAAACACTCCAATCGTTTTGCAAAAAATATAGTTTGATGGTCTGTTTCTTAATTTCTTTGTAAAATTGTATAGCATTTATGTCATATGTAACCTGGGAGGAAATTGCAGGACAGTAAGTATCGCTTGATTATCGTTTGTGTGAAGCTTTAAAATGTGTTTTATCCTTCTTTTTGATAAAAACACTGTAGGAAATTTTTTGCCTTTTATTATGACACTGTTATTGTTTTGGCTGTTGGTTTATAACTAGTAAAAATGTCCACCTACATTTGCCTATTAAAGTATGCAGTCTGATTGTATCCATCACTCAGATCTTGTACTTAACTGTGTGTTTCTCTGTGAGCTGGAAAACAAATCTGGATAGTAAATGAAGTAATGTTTTTTTGGAGCGATTTTAATTGGCTCCCATAACCTGGTGTGGCTGCATACAATGTTCAGGTTATTAACAGCCTGTTGGTCTGAGTAAATGTTTCCCTCCTGTGTGAGACATTTGGTTGTGTTCATTTACACAACCCCTAACCAGAGACTGGCTCTGCATGTCCTCTAATGTCCTCTGTCACTTTCTGCTTTTATGTGCAAGCTCGTCAAGCTTTGATTTTAATCCGCGGCTTTGGAATCCACCTACTTTCTTGTCTTTCTTCTTTTTCAAAGTCGTCCCTGATTTTCTATGCTTATTGTTGCTTCTATTTTGAAATGTCTTTGTTCTTCTTAGTTTGTTTAATCTTTATCCCGCCCATTTTCTTCATCCGTCTGTTTCTTTTTCTCACTCCTGATGTGAATGACTCGTTCGCAGCCGGCAATTGTTCAAATCTGCAACAGTGCCTGAGGAATCCTTTGTGTCTTTGCTGTGTGAAAAAGAGCGGAGGCAGTTGAGACTGTCATGCTTATTTCAATAAGCATCATGTCATTCCATTACTGCTATGTGTAACGTTTCCAGAACCCAGTTCCGCCCTGTGGTCACTCAACTTCATCTTTTCCTTTTCACTGTTATTCCCCCCAACATTAGCTGTCAGGCACACACACCCCCAACAAATGGCACTTCTCAGACACTAGGATTTGATTACAGTAGCCAAAGCGCTTTACTTATGTAATTTGTTATTGTTGGTGTTATTGTGTGTATGTGTGTGGGGGTTTTAAGTTTGCAAAACATTGAAGTCTAAATGAGGGATGAGACAATTAACCGTGTGATGCAAACGATTAAAAAAATTTTTTATTTATTGTCTTAACAGCGTCATAATGACAACCATATGGAAAATATCTATTATACCGGTAGCCGGAATTTTAGACCATGTGGCGCAACTCGACAAACCAAAACTTGCCACACACCTGTCGGTATACTTTGTCCTTACATCAAAAACATACTTTTCTTTAAATTATATAAATACATACTTTAACGGGCACTTTTTTTTACTTTGATTTTCACAAAATAATTAAATATTTTGTGTTAAAAAAAAATTTTGTTTTATTGTTCAGAAAAAGCTCTTTATTGTCTTTTTTCGATTACAAAATAGTATTTCGCCTTTACATTTAATTAATAACAATTTAATAAATTTAGTGTTTCGCCTTTACATTTAATAAATAATGTCCTTATGATCTCTGGAACTTTTTTGGTAAAATTGATCATTGCATAATAACCATATAATTGTGATTATTTTTCAGACAATAATCGTACCATCAAAATCGGCAATGGACTAATCCCTAATCTATGTATAAGATCGGTCTTCAGCAATAGCAAAGTTTACTTGCTTTGTAAACAGTTGTTGTTGGTCCAGTGCATATTAGTACATAGATCTTGCTCAAGGGCTCAACAGTGGTAGATTAACAGCACTCTGCCTTAAACCATCAATCTTTAGATCCACAGTGCAGTACATTAAGCAATAAACCAAAGAAGCTTTAAGGATTTACTTAAGGGAACTAGCAAAGCTTTTTGTTGATACAGTTAATAAAACTTTGGTTAAACCATACGACACTGCAGTTAGTAAGTGTGACATTCTGTGTCTGTCCACACTACATTTATTTGTGTTATCTCACACTTTCAGATCCATGCCGTGATCATCAGAATAGCCTCAATGTGATATGCACGCTAGATTCACAAACCAGGAAGGTGAAAACATCAGCCCCGGCCTCACTGTGCCCACCGGGCACCGAGCCATTGTGCGCAAGTGACGGTAGGACCTATAGCAGCGACTGCCAGATGCAGCGTACCGCCCTGCAGAAGGAACGCCAGCTGAAGAAGGTCCACTCAGGGCCCTGCAAGAAACACGGTGAGCATTGGATTTTCTCCTATTTGTGCTTTTAATCGAATGGCTTTTGGTGGCATTTGATTTATTTTTTCATGGCTTCATTTTGGGGTTCTCTTTAAACAAATGAAGTTAGGTTAGCAGCGCCGTGGTGTCTGCATGATACCAATCTCCACAAATCCAATTTGCCTCCCGGCTACTAGCAGGTGTACTGGGCCATGACTAGATTTTCATCGGTGATGAAAATATCTTGTTGTTGCCTCACTCCGTAACCCCCTTGATCACGCACACCAAACGAGTCGGCCTGATTCTGTGTACAATGGATTATTGTTTGTGTGCAAAGTTTCAAACCAGTCCTGTGTGATCAGGGCTTTTAGGGATTCTGTTCCCCAAATGTTGAATGATGCATTTTGTATGTGAGTTCATCGTTTTTTTTTTTATTTTTAGAAATTACAAGTATGTATTTGACAGTGCTTTTTGAAACGACACACTTAAGGCAGCTGAAATACACACGGCGCAGGCTTATCAGTATGCGGTGCTTGTTGCACCCTTACAGACAGGTTGGGTAATGCAATCAAATGTAAATCAAGCACCGACTTGTAAGATAACATAATAAGTCCCATAATTTTCTGCAGCCGATGAAAGGAGGCTGTTATTATAATGCGGCTCTCATAATGCTCGACTGTGACAGCTTCATGCGGAAAGAAATGCTAATCAATCAGAACGGAATTAGATAATTGATTAAATAATCAGGCGTGGTAATTAATTCAAAGCCGGCGAGCAGGTCAATATCAGCTGTCGGCTTGAGAGAGCGAGCCAGTTAAGAGACAGTCACTGAGTATGAGCATGAAGCCAGTTAGCATTAATTGCAGTTTTGGTAATGATTGTGTCATGTGTGTGTTCCCCAGAGGAGTGTCAGGAAGAGTGTAAGTTCAGCGCGGTGTGCTTGTTAGAGTACAGTCTGCCACATTGCTCCTGCAGTCCGATCCAGTGCGACGGCACCTACACCCCCCTCTGCGGCAAAGACGGACACACGTACCCCAACGACTGCGAGAGAAGGCGCGCCGAATGCCTTACACAGACGCTTATCCCTGTTAAACAGCAAGGGCCTTGTGGTAAGTGAGTGAATCGAACCTTCAAATGGCCGTGTGTATGCGTTTCTGTGTCTTCCCATGACTTCCGATTGTGTATGTTGTGTTAACATGTCTGTCAGGCTGGAGTCATCATACCTTTTTTCTTGCTAAGCCCATCATTATGGACATCTGAAACACTGTAACATGAAATGCTGGATTCAGATCCCTTTCATGGTCTTCCCTTCATGCCACCAGTGCCAGTTGCTCATTCTTCTCACCTCAACCCTCGGCATCCTCTCCATTCTTTCCGTCCGTTTGCTTCTGATGTCCTTGATGGCTGTTTTTAAAAGTGTCTTCTTTTTGTTCCAGCGTGTCTTTTTGTCTGTCTTTTTCCGTGTGATGTCTGCTCAGAGCTGCCACTGGATTCTCCACTCATTGCAAGCTCAACCTTATGTGGACTATGGCATGTAGGTCTCCGAAATGTGGCCTCTAAAAGGGCCCGCTGGGTGCCGTAACTCAGCGCTAGATTTCTGTCTAGACCCCGTATTTCTCCCTCTGACTCCCTTTCCTTGAGTGGCTTTGTCCTTCCCTGCGGTGCTCCTACTGATTTGGGAGCAAAGGAAAGTGTCACAGAGGTTGGACAACTCTTTATTTTTCTGTGATGTGTCCCTTGAAGATATGGCCTTGAACCCTGCATGGCATGCAGACCCTATTGTGACATTTTTGGTTTCTTAAAAAATGGCATTTAAAGAATAGAACAATAGTGATGGGCATTTCACATGAATTTAACTTCGAGTAGAATATCCACAAAGTTCAGCCAGCTGATTCACCTACCTAACCTAAATCCATAAATTGTACAGCGTTGTACCTTTTTGTTAAGATCCAGATGACCTCCATAAAACACTACAGCTGCAGTTTTCATTAAAAGGTTATATAACAAATCAAAAATGTGTGTGTGTTCCCTATACAAACCCACACCTTTGATTAACACAAAATTTGACATATTTATTCTTCGGAATCCTGTGGGAAAATCCTTTGTAAGCTCTTCAGAACCACCAAGAAGTGAATTAAGTAGCTTTATTTAAGCGATCTTTACTGAGCCATCAACTGCGCATCATGCAGCTTGATTCAGGGCATGTCAGTGTGTTTTGCGATCATGATGACATGAGTTATTGATGTGTTTTGGACGTCACATCCAATTACCAAATTAGCTGGTCACTTGCTGTTCCCTTTAAGAGCCAAATGTGGTCTGATTTTGCCATTTTAACTACGTTGTGTAACCATTATGCGTAAATTATCATTTGCAGAAAATGTCATCACAAGCCCCGGGCAATGTGGCTAGTTATACATATATGTAAAACAACTATAGTGTGTATTGGGCACCTGTTACTGTCCATTTACTTTTTTAGTTGTCATATTGCCTTTTAATGTATGTCATAAGATCATTTTCTGTCATTGCCTCTAAAACGTGCATTGAGAGCTCCTGGTCATTTTTTTTTTTTTTTTTTACTATTTTTTTTACTTTTTTTTTTTTTTTTTGCCAACAGATAACAAAGTTTGCACTCTTAACATTTCACAAATTGTTTCACAAAATGGATAAACAATCATGTGATTAGGAATGTACTATATAAGAATAACATTCCCACTTCATATATATGGAGTTTACATCCATCTCTTAGCAATTTATTATGAGGTGGTATCCCAGATAAAGGCAAAGTAATTACATGTGCTGGAAATGTTAAATAATGTATTCAATAATAATTGAAAACATGAAACAAAATGTGTAAACTAGCAATAATTTTAATAGAAACATTGTAATAAAACTTAAATAAAAATTCTATGGGCTACACAGAACATGTACCTAATTACATCACGTTTACGGTTTTAATCTCGAATATATACACTCACACTTACAGTAATTGATGTTTGCCATAGGTTGTTTTGATGAGACACATACCATAGGTGGTATTGTACGCTTTGGTAATAGGTAGGTCTAAACTGGTCTAAACTGACCTATTAATATCAGTAATAAGGGGCATCATGGTGGCCTCTCTCTGCTAAAGATTTAGGTTCGAATTATGATTTTGGTTATCAAAATATCATTAGTTACCATGTTCTAGTATGGGATTCTCCGCTTTCCTCCTACAGTCCAACAACATGTATTCAAGGTGAATTGGTTGCTCTAAACTATCTAAATTAACCCCATATAGTGTGTCTCCCCATCAATGTGTTATTTAATTATTAAAGCGCTAATGCCCATCACTATAGAAAAGTACATATTTTTCTAAATTACATATGCTTTTGCAAAGCAAACACTGAGTTTATTCCTCTTCTAACCATAACAACATTGAGTTGCAGAAGCTCCACTGACAGTTACAATAGTTAAACACATTTGTCTTTTCTTTCTCTCTGTTTCTCTCCTTTTCTCCTCTATATCACCCACTTGTAGTCATTAGCATTGTTTTCCCTCTTCCTAGAAGGCTGCATGCTTTATCATGTGAAGCTGCTATGTAACAAACAAACACACTCACTCTCACACTTTTCTGCACAGAAACTATTTAATGTTCATAGTTTTTATAAGGCTTAAGGAACACCTCTTGTGCTTAATTAAACATCAAACGCTGAGTGGCAAAGCTGTGGCTGGCTGTTGACGTTAGTGCGAGGCGAGAAGATGTGTTCTCAGGGAGGGGAAGGATGTGCTCTGGACCCATCCTTTGGTTTGATGTTTAATTACAAAGCAACTTGTACTGTATATTTTACCCCCTACATTTCCCCTCCCGTCCCTGATAAGGTCCATTTCAGAGGGTCATAGTGCCGTCTCAGTCTTAAACTCTTAACATCTAGAACCTCTCAGATCTACAAGCATAACAAAGGGTATTTATTGTCCCGCGGTGTGGAGCGTCTCAGTGGACATGCTGATCAATAACGCTAGCGTGCTCATGAGTGTGAAAGATTTTGTAATGCATGTCAATGTTGATGTGAGTCCTGTGATTTGTTTATTACTCTCCTTCGAGTGCAGGAACAAAACATACATCAAGTTGTGTTTAAACCAAACACAATATTTAGCCTTACTTTGTTTTGCATTCCTCGCGAGAGTATTTCGGCTTGCCTCAAAGGATGTCTTAGATGCTTGCATGCTTGCTAATGAGCATAAACACCTCAAACAAGCAGTTTGTCTTTTTATGACAGAGTGTCTGTGTTATGGCTGCATATAACTTTTACCTTCGTTAAATATCTCAGTAAAAAGTTTGCACCAGGCAAAGTTTTGTTTAAGTTAAACCATATTTAACACGTACATTCACTTCTCCTGTTAAGCATCACTGACAGTTCCATCTTGTTTAGCGCTTATTTTTCACATCTATACTTATATACTTCTATATCTAAACGCCAGCGCCTTCACTGACTCACTCATCCTCCCACTTCCCAAGTGCCTACAAGCCTGAAACTTGGCATTGTGATTCCCAATCATTTCCTGGAAACAATTAATTGCCTCTTACTTTACTAAAGTCAATGGTTCATTCAATAGCACCATCGAACACAAGACACTGCCAGGGTCTTCCCGAGTACCTACAACGCTGAAACCATGCCCTTGAAAAAAGACCTTGAATGGGTTCTTGCTTTCTTACATTTGCTTGTTCATTTGTTATAACCATCGAACACAACATCTCGGATGGATTGGGGTCTTCATAAGTATTTTTCATTTCCACAACCCTCACTCTATAATAATATGTTCATTTTAAATATATGAACACCTGAGCCATTACTTATTCAAAAACAATTGCGTTCCAACTTTTACATTATCAGGTATTTTGCATTTAGTTAAAACAGAGCTTTTCTAAAGAAATCAGTTAATTACATTTTAGTTAGAAGTGTGAATCGGTTACTATATTTACAGCGTTTTAATGTATTTCATTGCTTCTAAAATGTCATACTCAATTAGTTACTGAATATTAACGAAAGCAAAAGTTTTGGTGTTTAGTTGTAGTTCGGTTTAGCATGTTCTTCATAAGTATGTATTGTAAATGACCTAGTGCCCTGGTGTGAATTTACAACTTTTAGAAGCTGTTTTATGCTTTCTGTAGTCCTGTCTTTTATGAATTTGATTTTAAAGATAAATTAATAAAAAAATAATGCTTTTTTTAAAACCTCTCGCACATTTTTTTGGATTCTCACACAGACATTAGTGAGTAAGCGAGCTTTGTGTTAGCATGGAATGTTCCTTAACTAGGTATCAACTGCAATGTTCATAAAGAAAATCAACGAATATAAAAAAATGGATCAATTATAAAATAACATTTTAGCCACAGCAACTTGACATGGGTCATTAAGATTTAGTAATCTGTAAGAAGGACTAAATAATTAACAGAAAATTAAATTGCAGATTAATTAAAAAAAATTAATTTAGTGTGGCGCTATAACCCCTTTTTTGTTTAATTTTTTAGCAGCCCTCGTCTTAAGTAGAAGGCATTTCTCGAATGCCAGATCATAGAGGTCTCACAGTGAGGGATCCTTTGAGATAATATATATATAATAAGAAAAAAGTGTAACATCAACAATCTAGACATTGAAACCAGATTCTTCCAGTTTATTATAGCAGTTATAGTTCCTGTTTATTCATGGTGTTAAGGAACTGCATTGTTAGGAGCCACATAGGCTTTTCTCGTGTTTAGTTCTAACGACAGTTCGAAGTCAGCTATAACTGAATGTGAGAACAGATAATGTTAAGAGTGTTTTAAAAGAGACAGGGACATAAAAGGGGGAATAAAAGCGATAATTTGATGTCAGAACTATCAGTGGATGAGTACATAGGCTACTATGTTCCACCATAATTTGAGGTCAGGTCAGGCCACTGTCTCCATCAGAATGAGAGATAGAAAAGGACGGCGATGTGAAAAAGAAAAAACCTGAGCCTTTTTATTTCTGAATCATGATGCTTTAAAACTCTCAGCTATAAGACTGACAAAGTTCTTGCTATGAGACTCAAATGGCACATTGAAGACATTTTCTCTTTTGTGTGGTATTTAGGTTGCTTTCATTGTCTTACACTAGATAGGTGTGCTGTTAACACATATTCCTGCCTGGCACATTTCCACCTACACCATGAGATCATCAGAGTGAGCTAGCACGTGTCCTACACACTGCTTTGCCGGACTGAACTCTAGTCTAGTATAGAAATATAAAGCTAACTATATATAAACCAGCCAGCTTCCATCTCTGTCTTTAGATGTGTGAGACACTTGAGTGTCTGTGCATGATGCTGATCGAACTGAACAGCATGATATGTGCATGCAGCCAGACCAATGTCAGCAAAGTCCCTGTATAAATTCCACCATATCGCTTTGCTTTTCTCTCTTCTCATCTCTCCTCTCCAATCTGACAAATTGGTGAATGTTGCACATTTGCATGTTTATTGCACAGATTTCTGATTGAATTTGGATGGGTTATACATACTGAAACAGCATTGGTGGATAAAAGTCATAATGTCAAACTGTATGTATTTATTAAATGCCACACAATATGTAAATACACCATAACAATATGGTTAGGAAAACAACTTTAAGGTGGGCCCAATCAATGGCACAATCTTATAGTTATATTAGCATTATGCAATGCAAATTATGCAACTGCCGCATTTAGAGATAGATTTTAATTGTTGTTCAAAAAGAAAATCTAAAAGGAGCACTTTTTGGAGCAAATTTTATATGCATTGCAATATGTGCAAGGTCAAGAATGCTTTGAGTCTTGTAGTCTTCTGGATCCTATTGTAACATTTAATTACCTGCTTAGCCTTGCATTTTAAGCTACAAAACATACAATATTAATAGCTAATAATAGATCCTTGACTTTAGTCTGACCACAAACGTACCAATTAAATACAATCGGGTCATGGTGGGTCGGCACGGTGGGTTAGTGGTTGGCACATATGCCTCTTGGAATTTCCGGTTCAAATCCCAAATTGGGTGAAGTTTTCGTGTTCTCCCCATGTCTGTGTGGGTTTCCTGCGGGTTCTGTGGTTTCCTCCCACAGTCCAAAATCATGAATTGGATTTAAGGTAAAATTGACTGCTCTAAATTGTCCCTATAGTTTCTCTCTCTCTCTCTCTCTCTGTGTGTGTGTGTGTGTGTGTGTGTGTGTGCCCACCAATAGATTGGTGTCCTGTCCTCACTGGATATGCCCAACACCCAAAACGTTCTCTCCTGGATGGGCACGGGGATCGCCCCCTAATAGACCCTAAAAGCGGATTAAACAGAAGATAATGAATGAATGTCTATTTAATGATTTTACCACAAATTAATTTCAGTTATTTCTAGAATAAGTATTTACATTAAAATCCATTCATGTAAGATGATGAAAAGTATTATATTTTAGTTAATCTAAAAATAAAACTAAAAAAATTTAATATATGCAGTTTATTTTTATATATCTTTATATTTGCAGGCGCCATATAAGGGACATTTTGATGTAGCATAAAGGTGGGATATGATGTCTTCGATTATTTTGTGCTGTTTAAATCCAGAGGGGGAAAACGTATTAACTTCCATCCAGTATAAGGGAGTTGAAGATAAGCTGGCTTTGTTTTAAACCATAATAGAACGGCATGATATTTAAGGTTAAAACAACAAAAATTGCTACAAAACAATCTTATTTGGATTAAAAGCGAGGCCACGTGGTTTGAATTCCACACCATTACCTTCTTAGCGAGCAGGAGTGGCTTAATGATTAAAGTACTGGATTAAGGCACCAGACCTGAATGTTGATGATTTAGATCTCAGCACTGGTCCTATGCCTTTGTTATTTTTTTGTGTTAGGTTCTTATATTGGCATTGTTTGTATTGTGTGATATAATAGCTTTCGTAGGTCACTTTGTGGCACGAAACCATGATTCAGTAGATTCTGTAAATGGAAAACCAGGTAAGAGGAAGCAGCCGCTTTGATTTCCTGACTTGCCTCAGGTTTACATTTGACTCCATTCAATCATGCTTCGCACTGCATTTCCCCACCTCCTGTTTCAGGCCGGGCACCATCAGGCCTGTGTGGACGTCTCCCCACCCCCTTTGGCGAGAAAAAACCAAGCCCATCTGTGCCCTTGGCCTGTCGACCACCTGTAATTTAAAGAGGTAAATGCTAGCTGCTAACACGTGATCAGTCAGCTGGTATCCTTCATGTGGTGGAGCCATTGGCCTTCTCTGATTTCCTGCCTTTACCTCTGGTTTACAGTCTCTGCTCATTCACATCCTCACACAACAGTAATAAAGGATGTTTAACGTTGATCTGATGTTAACCAAACCTCAGTTTAGCCCGGAAAAAAAAAAAAAAAAAAACAGTTAATAGGGATGAATGCAATTACAATATTTTAATATAATTTTTATTCACACAATACTGCAAATGAATTCATGGTGTATATTTGTGTTAGAGAGAGTGTGCAAGAGAGAACAAGAATCAATAATCAAGAAGTTAAGTTATGAGTCTTCAGTGGGGTGGAGGATTGGAGGACTCAGGGTAATGAATCCAATTAAAGGTGCAGAACGCTGGTGTGTCAGGATAGCGTGATTATATTTAGCTCGACCCTTGCTGGGAGAAGGTGGGGTAATCTAGGTCACCGTGGTAACGGAGGAAGTCCTTGCATTTGTGTTTGTGTGTGTTTGTCTATGCTGGTGTGTTTATGTGCTTCGTGGCGAGTACAGTTTTTGTAACTCGACTCAGTTCCTCTTCATTCTCTCCTCCACAAGCCCTCGTTTTTTCCTTTACCACTTAAAGTCAGTTTGGATGAAGCCTGTCACTTAAAGTGCTTTCTCCCACTGCTCAGCTCCTGATGTGTGTCCATCAAGTTGGGGATTTGTCGGCGCCAGCCCTCTTTTTCGCTCTCTGTACCTCCTGCTCTCCTATAATCCCTTAGTGTGCGTTTGGTGATTTGCCTGTGGTAAGAAAAAGAAGCCAGAACGAATTCTCTTGTTTAAAATGTATAATGTGTGAAGGGAAAAGTGTGTATGCCCTCGCAGCCATTGCTTGGAGATAAGTGCTTTGTCAAAAAGCAAACAGCACCTCTGGGGGAGTACTGGCTGTCTCATACTGATATTCCTCTTTCTTGCTTCAGTGTGCCTACTTACTAATAACTGCCTTCTCTCGAGCTAAAGGAATTGAGGAACAGAGGACGGAGAACACAAAGTGTGAAAGTAAGACATCTAATGTCTACTGCTAGCCATGTCCAGTGCTGTGCCCTGACACACTGCAAGGTGTATCCTGGAACGTCTATCTTTAACTGGAGGCTTCTGTCCATTGTTTCATCGCTTGCAAATACACATGACATTTTGTCACAACTGGACCCAATCTTGCTTTAACTATCTTCAGTGTTGCTACAACAAACCGGGCTGATGTTAAAAATTTGTAACAGCTTGTCGAAGTCCATTGGCATTAATGAGGATGAAATCCGATGTCAGGCATTCATTGACAGACCACTAGTTTTTTTTAGCTTAACATCTTGATGGAAGGAGCACCACCATTTACATTTAGCTGACGCTTTTATCCAAAGCGACTTACAAGTATCCCAACTTGATTGGGATCAGAACACAGGGTTGATACAGAACCCTGGAGCAATGAGGGTTAACCTCCTAAGACCCGAACTCTTGGCATAACATGCGTTTTTGTCCACGCATGTGGACGCCAGGTCCCAGGAGGTTAAGGGTCTTGCCCAAGGACCCACATTGGTAACTTCAGTGGTCCTGGGATTTGAACCCACAACCTTCAGATTGCTAGTCCAACACCCTAACCACTGAGCTACTTCTCTCTGTAAAAACTAGAGCAGCTTTACAAAATCCAGTGCAGCATAACAACATGCAACATGACGTATACCTCTGCTAACAACTTTAGAGGCAGAGATTTATATGTGAAGCTCTGAGACACCACTGTTCTTCACAAGTGTGTTCCCGTCTGTCTCTTCGCTGTTTCTTATGCAGCTTCTAAATTTGCATTGAAGGGAGTTTAACCAGACAGCAAACAAGTTTGCAGCTTATTAAAGCTGTCACACAAGCAGTGCAAGTAAAACAAAAACCTTAGGGAACAAGAGAAACCCATGAGTATGAATAAAAGGTACAACTGCTGAATTGGGGAGTAATAAGTTGTACTTTGGTAGGAAATGAGTGAATCTGGAACGGCACAGTTCTAATTTACTGATGTAACCGCAACGCTGCATTATGTGGCTGCATTCTTTTTTTTCAAATATTCTAATTTTATCTTATTATCTGCCTTTCTATATTATGGCCATGAGGGGGTCCCTATGTCCATCCAGTGAAGAACGTCTTGGGCAGATACACCCAGGGTGCAAGTTACAAGTATCCCAACTTTATGGTTGGGGTCAAAACACAGGGTTGATGCAGCACCCTGGAGCAATGAAGGTTAAGGGTCTTGCACAAGGACCCACATTGGACTTCACTGGATTTTGGATTTGAACCTACAACCCATGGTTGGCTAGTTCAACACCCTAACCACTGAGCTACCACCTCCCTATAAACACACACACTATATAGGGTCAATTTAGAGCAGCCAATTCACCCCGAGTTCATCTTTTTGGGCTGTGAGAGGAAACTAGAGAACTGTCAAAAAACTCATGTAGTAATGGGGAGATCAACTCCACTCATATCGGAATTTGAACCTGCGAATCGACAACGTTTGTGTCTTTTTGTCTTATCTCATTACCTTAATCCTATACTATGGACTCAAATCGGTTTTCCATGGCCATACATTGGAGAATGCTTCAGGCTCTGGGTAGAATCACCCAGGACAGGGCACCAATCCATCACTGGACATACACTCACTCCCACAGATACACACACACACACTCTATAGGGCATCAATTTAGAGCATCAAATTGACCTTCAGTCCATGTTTTTTGGGAGTTGGCGGAACCTGGATAACTTGACGAAAACCCACGCGGACACAAAGAGTGCATGGGGGCTTCACTCAGATCGTGATTCGAACCTGGATACCCAGCACTGAGAGGCAAATGTGCTATCTACATCTTTGGCAGGATTTTAAAAAGGCAGTTGCAGCACAAAAGCCACCAGGCTTTTGCAAGAATGGGCCAAGATTCCAAATGAAAGGTGTAAGAGGCGTGTTAGTACTCCCCGAAAACGTTTGTTGGAGGTTATAAAAGCTGAAGAATGCACCAGAAAGTAAAAATTAAGGGGGTTGAATAATAGTGCACATGTGTTTGGGTGAAGGGGTTGAATATTTCGGATTGCACTTGTATCTATGAAGAGCTTTAAGAAAAAAGTTATGTAAATTTCTAGACCACATGCATGACCATGTTAATTATATACTGTATATATATGATCTATGTTTCTTTTTCATTCCCTCGCTCTCATTAATTTAACAAGCAACTTATTCCAGTTATTTTTAACGTTTAGTCGACTTTTTGCAGACTGGGTTGAAATATCATTTGCAAACCTTCTGTTTCTTTTTTTTTAGCTGAAAAAAATATGGATTCAGCATCCACTGGGTCTCCACCATTCATGGTGCCTGTCTCCCCATCAGCATCTGGCACCTGTAAATCAACCCCCACACCCTCCATCTCGCCTGTGGATGTTAAAAATAACCCCAAAGCGAGTCAGGTTGAAACCAGCACAGAGTCAGAGGAGGAGAAAGCCAAGAAGCTGCTCTACTGTTCACTTTGCAAAGTGGCAGTCAACTCCCTCTCACAGCTTGAGGCCCACAACACAGGTGAGCAAAAGTTCTGGCAAAGTTCCCAAAAGTCTTCTGCAGTTCTCACTCTCATTAGAGCAAAATGTTTTGGAGCGGCTGTGATTTACTGAGCGGTACTTGTAAGGATGTTGTACTGAGGTGTTATTGTTCACAGAATCGTAATGCATGATGTATTAAAGCAATAAGGCACAAGTGGGCGTGCATTATTGGGAATAAACCACGGGAATAGGGAATGCACAACCTTGAGTGCCTTATTGCTGTTAGGAAACGGTTAGCGATTTTATAAAACCATTAAAAGACTCTCGTTCCGCAACAAAATCCAGTCCGTTTTTTTAAATGAACCCTAACGCAAGTAGGGGAGCAGTAAGGGTAAAGGGTCTTGCTCAAGGACCCACATTGGTAACTTTAGTGGACCTGGGATTTGAACCCCCAACCTTCTGATTGATAGTCCAACACCCTAACCACTGAGCTACCACTCCCTGGATTTTATTGAACAGATAAAATCTATCATTTATAATGCATTATGTCACTTTGTGTTATAAATCCTCATGGCATATTCTTATAAAACTCTATGTGCGGTTATGTACATCTATGGACATAAACAAAGGTTTGTAACAAGTATTATAATGCATTATGAATACGGGATTTAGGTAAAGTGTTACCGATGTTTTTTTATAGCAATAAAAGAGCAGTTGATTGCTAATCAGAATGTTATTTTCATAAAATGCCAGGATTAACGAAGGGATTTCGCGTCGCCCACATCAGTTGGAAGTACAGTTGAGTACAAACGACAATCAGCATCAAAACACTTTCAGCTCAGTTAAACTAATGACACCAGATTGGAATGTCTTTTAATCAGTGATACTCCAAATTTCTAAGTATTTTAGTCACAATGTGTCAGTTCAACGGATCGAAATGACCAAAAAAATTAAGGCACTTTTATAATACAGTGGAACCTCTGATTTTCTGACAGACGTCACCAGATTTTGTGTTTCTTGATTTTCGCTGCAAAAATTATCCCTCTGTTTTTGCCAGTTGGTTCGGATTTAATGGGCGCACTCATGTGAAGTGCACCAATCTCATTGTCCCCGTTAAATGTTTCCCTGGTTTAGTAAACGTGAAGTTAAGGCTTTACGTTTAGCTCCATCATGAGACCAAAACAAAGTTTTCAGAGCCAGCAACCCATCAAAGAAAAATACCAGAAACACGATTTTGCTGAAAAAGGAAATCATTTAATCATCACTTCCTCAACTCCGGTCAGGTTTTTTCTTTTCTTTTTTTATTATTATTTTTTCCTTTTTCTGCTTTCCTTAAGTTTGGCTGGTGGCGAAAGTTAAGTTGGAACACGGTGCTTATTTTTGTAATCAAAAAAATTGAATTGACTCTCAAATTCGAGGCTGTTCTGTAAATAGTTATTTAAATAAACAATACATATAGCAATTTCTGATCAATCCATATCAATTTCAGACTTAAAATAAATACAGCTTTAAGCCCCGCCCACTTCATGTTAAACAACAATAACTTTTGGGATATGCCACGCCCACTTTCGGATTAGGTCCCGCCCACTCCAAATACAGATACGGATACAGATACCTTAGATGGTTGAACAGATACAGATAGCGCTGTACTCGCTCATCCTTAGTTGGCATTCTCTCAATGAGCTTCAAGAGGTAGTCACCTGAAATGGTTTTCAGGTGTGCCTATAAGTGCCAACAGTGTGCAAAACAGTAATCAGAGCAAAGGGTGGCCATTTTCAAGACACTAGAATATAAAAAATTTTTTTTTTGTTATTTTCCCCTTTTTTGTTAAGTACATAACTCCTCATGGGTTCATTCATAGTTTTGATGCCTTCAGTGAGAATCTATAATGTAAATATGTAATGTAAATACAGAAAACTCATTGAATGATAAGGCCTGTCCAAACTTTTGGCCTGTATTGTATGTTGTGTTAAATACTGAAAACCACACAAAGTAATTATATATTCTGTATTTTATATTCCTTTATGAAAAAGAAAATATATTAAAGACCTTTAACATTAAGGTTAAACGGCATTTTTGTAATTTTTTATTTTTTTGGTCCAAATTAATTCATTCTATACAATTCAAGATCTTAATGCTGCTCTTGTATTTTGTAATGATTTCATTCATTCATTATCTTCCGCTTGTTCCTTTATGAGGGTCGCGGGGGGGGTTCCCCATGCCCATCCAGGGGAGAA
>JAOUQT010297318.1:0-16553 GCA_025769995.1 Xyliphius kryptos | reverse complement strand
GTTGTTCTCTCATTTGTAAGTCGCTTTGGATAAAAGCGTCTGCTAAATGACTAAATGTAAATGTAAATGTAAATGTATCAACTGTAGACTTTGTTATAAGTATAGATGTTGATATAATGTATTATCACACAAAATAATGTACTTTATTTCTTTTCAGTTCTAGAAAATGTCAGTGTCTCTCAGAAAGAATCTGGATTTGCCGAACAGATCTTGCTGCTTGTTGGACGTTCATTTATTTGTGCATTAATCCTAAGTGCCACTTCATTGTTTTTTTATAAATATTATGGTACATTATAATAATTAATGTCTAATTAAATTCCCACATCAAATTAGTGATACACATTTTAACATTAAAACATTTTAATTGTGCTCTATCTAGTGATTATGTAACACCTGATTACATTTTTAAATGCATAGTACAGGAACATGGTATGGTGGTGACTGGCCTCTCTACTAATAATTTGGTTGCCGTTACCACACCCAGGATTTCAAAAGAAAAAAAATATATTTTTTTGCATTTAGTAATTTGCAGACACTTTTATAACTAGCTACTTACAATTTGATAGCTCTATGTTGCAGTAATATCAGTCCTAATCATTTAATGCATAGATTCCCCCCCAGCCTGCTTTAAATATTAAATTCCTTTAAAAAAAAAAAGAAAAAAAATATATATATTCTTCTATTGTTTATCATAATTGTAATGAATTGGACATTTGTTTTTGTTTTTTAACAGAGAAAGCAACTGAAGACGTTGACCCATCTACAACAGTGTAAAAAGCTTGTTTTACCTGATCTGTGAGTTATATAATCTCTGATTATTTTGGAAATTAAACATAAGAGTAAATAATTATAATATTGGAAATTATAATTGTTTTTTTTTAATTTGTCTGTTTGATTTATATAACACAATGTACTGTTGATTTTATATACGTGTGTGCGAAGCTGTGCATCCCCTCTGCCGTATGTGAAGTTGTGCATTTCCCCATGCGTATGGCAAGTTGCGTGTCTTCCTGGCTTGTGTGAAGCTGTATGTTTCCCCAGAGTGTGTAAAGCTGTGCATAAACCATGGCATGTGTGACACTGTGCGCTTCCCTCTCTACCCTGGTGTGTGGAAATCTGTGCGCCTCCTATAGACTCCTGTAAAGCTGTGAGTTACCCCCGGCGTGTTTACGTTTGCTCAAAAAAACGCCTAACTATAGCCTTATGTTTTTGTTCATAAAAACCGCCTTACTATAGCCTTACATTTTTGCTAAAAAAATTAACTTATGTTTTTGCTCAAAAAAACGCCTTACTATAGCCTTACATTTTTGTTTAATAAAAAACCCTCCTTATTATAGCCTTACGTTTTTGCTAAGAAAAAATGCCTTACTGTAGCCTTATGTTTTTGCTCAAAAGAAATGCCTTACTAAAGCCTTATGTTTTCGCTTAAAAAAAAACAACGCCTTACTATAGCCTTACGTTCTTGCTTAAAAAACACCTTATAGCCTTACGCTTTTGCTCATAAAAATGCCTTACTATAGCCTTATGTTTTTGTCAAAAAAAGCCTTACTATAGCTTTATATTTGATCTTACAAGAAACGCCTTACTATAGCATTATGTTTTTGCAAAAAAAAATAATAAATTACTATAGCTTAATGTTTTTGTCAAAAAACCGCATACTATAGCCTTACGTTTTAGCTTTAAAAAAACGCATACTATAGCCTTACGTTATTACATTTACATTTAGTTATCCAAAGCGACTTACAAGTATCCCAACTTGGCTGGGGTCAGAACACAGGGTTGAAACAGGACCCTAAAGCAAATAGGGTTAAGAGTCTTGCTCAAGGACCCACATTGGTAACTTCAGTGAACCTGGGATTTGAACCCACCAATCTTCTGATTGATAGTCCCTTACCCTAACCACTGAGCTACCACTCCTTGGTTATTGGTCATAAAAACACCTTACTATAGCCTTACATTCTTGTTTAAAAAAATGTCTACTATAGCCTTACGTTTTTGTCCAAAAAAACGCCTCATTGTAGCCTTTCTTTTTTGCTCAAAAAAAAAAAAAACGACTTACTATGGCCTTACATTTTTGCTAAAAAAAATTGACATATGTTTTTGCTCATTAAAACTCCTTATTATAGCCTTACGCTCTTGCATAAAAAAAATGACTTACATTTGTCACCAAAAAACGCCTTACTATAGCCTTACGTTTTTGCTCAAAAATTTGACTTACGTTTTTTGCCAAAAAACACCTTACTATAGCCTTACGTTTTTGCTTTAAAAAGTGACTTACGTTTTTCGCAAAAAAACGCCTTACTATAGCCTTACGTTTTTGCTCAGAAAAGTGACAAAATTTTGGACAAAAACGACTTACTATAGCCTTACATTTTTGTTCCAAAAAATGTTTTTTACCACAAAACATTTCACTAAAGCCTTACGTTTTTGCTCAAATAAATGACTTAAGTTTTTTACGTTTTTCGCCAAAAAACGCCCTACTATAGCCTTACGTTTTTCCTCAAAAATTTTACTTACGTTTTTCGCCAAAAAACGCCTTACTATAGCCTTACGTTTTTGCTTAAAAATTTGATTCACGTTTTTTTAACAAAAAAACGCCTTACTATAGCCTTACGTTTTTGTTTAAAAAAATGCTTAACGTTTTCGCTTAAAAAAATGTCTTAAGTTTTTAGCCAAAAAACGCTTTACTATAGCCTTATGTTTTTGCTTAAATAAATGACTTACGTTTTTCGCCCAAAAACGCCTTACTATAGCCTTACGTTTTTTGCCAATAAACGCCTAACATTAGCTTTACGTTTTCGCTTAAAAAAATGTCTTAAGTTGTTCGCCAAAAAACGCCCTACTTTAGCCTTACGTTCTTGTTTAAAAAAAGACAAATTTTTCGCCAAAAAACGCCTTACTATAGCCTCACGTTTTTGCTTAAAAAAAGACTTGCGTTTTTCGCCCAAAAACGCCTTACTATAGCCTTACGTTTTTAGCCAAAAATTTGACTTACGTTTTTCGCCAAAAAACGCCTTACTTTAGACTTACGTCTTTGCTAAAAAAAATGATTTACGTTCTTTCGTAAAAAAACGCCTTACTATAGCCCCACGTTTTTGTTTAAAAAAAAAAGCCTTTCTAAGCGAAAACGTAAGAATTTAGTAAGGCTTTTTTTTTTGCGAAAACGTTAGGCATTTTTTTGAGCGATAACGTAAGGCTATAGTGAGGCTTTTTTTGGCGATAAACGTACGTCATATTTTTGAGCAAACACCTAAGGCTATATTCAGAGAAAAACCTACGTCATTCTTTTGAGCAAAAATGTAAGGCTATAGTAACGTGTTTTTTGCTCAAAAAAATGTCTTACGTTTTTCGGCCAAAAACGCCTTACTATAGTCTTACGTTATCGCTCAAAAAAAATGATTTACGTTCTTTCGCAAAAAAACGCCTTACTATAGCCCCACATTTTGTTAAAAAAAAAGCCTTTCTAAGCTAAAATGTAAGGCTTTAGTAAGGCTTTTACTTTTAGTAAAGTGACTTACGTTTTTCGCCAAAAAACGCCTTACATTAGCTTTACGTTTTCTCTTAAAAAAATGTCTTAAGTTTTTCGCCAAAAAACGGCTTACTATAACCTTACGTTCTTGCTCAAAAAATGACTCATTTTTTTTAGCAACAATGTAAGGCATTTTTTTGAGCAAAAACGTAAGGCTATAGTAAGGCGTTTTTTTGGTGATAAACGTACGTCATATTTTTGAGCAAACACCTAAGGCTATAGTAAGGCTATATTCAGTGAAAAACCTACGTCATATTTTTGAGCAAAAACGTAAGGCTATAGTAAGGCATTTTTTTTGCGAAAAAACGTTAGTGGTTTTTCGAGCAAAAACGTAAGGATATAGTAAGGCGTTTTTTTGGCGAAAAACATAAGACATTTTTTGGAACAAAAACATAACGCTATATTAAGGCGTATTTTGGCAAAAAACGCAAGTAATTTTTTGAGCTAAAACGTAAGGCTATAGTAAGGCATTTTTTTGGCGAAAAACGTGACTTTTTTTGAACAAAAACGTAAGGCTATAGTAAGGCGTATTTTGGCAAAAACGTAAGGCTATAGTAAGGTGTTTTTTGGCGAAAAACGTAAGTAATTTTTTTTAACAAAAACGCCTTACTATAGTCTTTTTGTTTTTGCTCAAAAAAATGACTTACGTTTTTCGCTAAAAAAGCCTTACTATAGCCTTACATTTTAGCTTAAAAATTTGACTTACGTTTTTCACCAAAAAACATTTCACCAAAGCCTTACAATTTAGCTAAAAAATAGACTTACGTTTTTTTGCAAAAAAACGCTTTACTATAGCCCCACGATTTTGCTAGGCTTTTTTTTTAGCGAAACGTAAGGCATTTTTTTGAGCAATAACGTAAGGGTATGGTAAGGCGTTTTTTGGCGATAAACGTACGTCATATTTTTAGGCAAACACCTAAGGCTATAGTAAGGCGTATTTTGGCGAAAAACGCAAGTAATTTTTTTAAGCAAAAACGTAAGGCGTTTTTTTGGCGAAAAACGTGAGGCTTTGGTAAAAAGTTTTTTAATGAAAAATGTAAGTCATTTTTTGGAGCAAAATCGTAAGGCTATGATAAGGCGTTGTTCGGCAAAAAACGTGTTACTTTTTTGAGCAAAAACGTAAGGCTTTAGTAAGGCGTATTTTGGCAAAACACGCAAGTCGTTTTTTTGGGGGAAAACGTAAGGCTATAGTAAAGTGTATTTTGGCAAAAAACGCAAGTAATTTTTTTGAGCAAAATCGTAAGGCGTTTTTTGGCAAAAAACGTGAGTCACTTTTTTGAGCAAAAACGTAAGGCGTTTTTTGGCGAAAAACTTAAGTAATTTTTATTTAACAAAAATGCCTTACTATAGTCTTACGTTTTTGCTTTTTTGCCAAAAAACGCCTAACTATAGCCTAATGTTTTTGTTCCAAAAAATGTCTTACGTTTTTTGCCAAAAAAACGCCTTACTTTAGCCTTACGTTTTTGTTCAAAAAAATGTCTTACATTTTTCGCCAAAAAACACCTTACTATAGCCTTAACTTTTTTGCTTAAAAAAATGTCTTAAGTTTTTCGCCAAAAACGCTTTCTATTCTTATTCAAAAAAGACTCTCATTTTTTGCTAAGAAACGCCTTACTATAGCCTTACCTTTTTGCTTAAAAAAATGACTTACGTTTTTCGCCAAAAAACGCCTTACTATAGCCTTACGTTTTTGCTAAAAAATTTGATTTATGTTTTTCGCCAAAAAACGCCTTACTATATATAGCCTTACGTCTTTGCTTAAAAAAATTACTTACATTTTCGTCAAAAAACGCCTTACTATAGCCTCACGTTTTTGCTCAAATATTTGACTTACGTTTTTTGCCAAAAAACGCCTTACTATAGCCTTACATTTTTGCTCAAAAAACACCTTACTATAGCCTTACGTTTTTGCTTAAAAAAAGTGACTTACATTTTTCGCCATAAAACGCCTTACATTAGCTTTATCCTTTCGCTTAAAAAAATGTTTTTGGCCAAAAAACGCCTTACTATAGCCTTATGTACTTGCTCAAAAAATGACTCTTATTTTTCGTTAAAAAACGCCTTACTATAGCTTTACGTTTTTGCTCAAATATTTGACTTACGTTTTTTGCCAAAAAAACGCCTTACTATATAGCCTTACGTTTTGCTTAAAAAAGTAACATGTTTTTTGACGAACAGTGCCTTACTATAGCCTTACATTTTTGCTCCAAATGACTTACGTTTTTCACCAAAAAACATTTCACCAAAGCCTTACGTTTTTGCTAAAAACAATGACTTTTGTTTTTTCGCAAAAAAAAGCGTTCCTAAGCAAAAACGTTAGGGTTTAGTAAGGCTTTTTTTTTGCTAAAACATAAGGCACTTTTTTGAGCGATAACGTAAGGCTTTAGTTAAGCGTTTTTTTGGCGTTAAACGTATGTCATATTTTTTACCAAACACCTAAGGCTATAGGAAGGCTGTATTCATTGAAAAACCTACGCCATATTTTTGAGCAAAAACATAAGGCTATAGTAAGGCTTTTTTTTGCGAAAAAACGTAAGTTGTTTTTTCGAGCAATAACGTAAGGATATATATAGTAAGGTGTTATTTTGACAAAAAACTTAGGACTTTTTTTTAACAAAAACGTAAGGCTATAGTAAGTCGTTTTTTTTGGCGAAAAACGTAAGACAATTTTTTGAACGAAAACGTAAGGCTATAGTAAGGCGAATTTTGTCAAAAAACGCAAGTCATTTTTTTGTGGAAAAACATAAGACTATAGTAAGGCGTATTTTGGCAAAAAACGCAAGTCATTTTTTTGAGGAAAAACGTAAGGCATATTCTGTCAAAAAACGCAAGTTATTTTTTTGAGCAAAAACGTACGGCTAAAGTAAGCCGTTTTTTGGCAAAAAATGTGAGTCACTTTTTTGAACAAAAATGTAAGGCTATATAGTAAGGCGTATTTTGGCAAAAAAACGCAAGTCATTTTTTTGAGCAAAAACGTAAGATTATAGTAAGGCGTTTTTTGGCAAAAAACGTGAGGTACTTTTTAGAGCAAAAACGTAAGGCTATAGTAAGGCGTTTTTTGGCAAAAAACTCAAGTAATAAAAACGTCTTACTATAGTCTTACGTTTTTGCTAAAAAAAAAAAACGCCCCACTATAGCAAGACGTTCTAGCTCAAAAAAACGCCTTACTATAATAGCCTTACGCTTTTGCTAAAAAAAAAAAAAACGCCTCTTTATACTATATCCCTACGTTTTTGCTAAAAAAAAAAAAAAAAAAAAGCCTTACTAAAGCCTTATGTTTTTGTCATTTTTTTTGGAAAGACGTAAGTTTTTTTTTTTTTTTTTTTGATAAAACATAAGGCTACAGTACGGCATTTTTTGTGACAAATAAATAAGGCTATAATAAGGCGTTTTTTTTTTTTTTTTTTTTTTACAAAAATGTAAGGCTACAGTAAGGTTTTTTTTTGACAAAAACTTTTTTTGAGCAAGATCGTAAGGCTTTAGTAAGGTGTATTTTTTTTACAAAAACGTAAGGCGTAATGCTTTTGTGATCATGCATGATCATGCACTTATCTAGCAATTGTGATGTCAATGATTTTGGATGAATGGGCCTGTTTTTTAATATTTGTGGTGAATTATCTTAAAGTATTTGATTTGGTTAAGGTTAGAACTCTAAGCCAGACACGTTTATTAACACACAACCCATCTAACCGAGGACCTTAATTTGTGCATGACGCACTTGAGTACTGGAACACAAAAGGAACACTTTCAAATTGGTTTTACAAATTTGGAAATATCCGACTTTTGTAAAGTACATACTTTTTTTTTTGGCAATTTAGAAAGCTAACCAATTAACTAACATTTAAAACTTAACTACTTTCCAGTAATAAAAGTACTGGATTTAAGTTAAAAGGATAAAAAAGTATAAAGTTTATTCAAAATATTACAGTCTAGAATTATTTAGTGCTGTTTCTGGTCCCAACTCAAATTCACCAGTGCAATGTAGTACCGTGTAAACACAATTCAGACAGTGGCGTACAAAGTGATGACAACCCAACAACTTGTTTGTGTGGAAAAGGCCCACAAAAGCTTTAATTTACATTACTTGAGTGGAGTGCCCTTATAGTTGCCTAAAGCCAAGTTTTGTGATTTTCTTTAAAAAGCAATTAGGGGGTTCAAACTGCAACATGATGCAATGAACACATTCCTTTTTTGTTATTTCTCAATTTAAAACATTGTTACAAAAAAAAAAAAAAAAAAAAACTCTCCCGATGAACATAAAACCTTGGTGTCTTGCTTATGATAGTGTGCTTTACATGTTAACAACAATGGAATGTAACAACTTATGTACAGTGGAAACAAAAAAGAAGTGTTTTGTACTCGGTTTATCATGTTGAGAGTGAATGTAAAAGTGGGCAAAAATGGGCAGTTTGTTTCTTGTACGACTAAAGTGCAAATGGAACAGTATTTACAATACAATGTTACAGGGATCAACAAAAGTGCTGGGGATCCTTAGTTTGATTACAGAATGTTGGGGGAAACACTAAAAAAAACACAATTTTGAAAATTAAATTTGTGTTTAACCTGTTTCCCACAGTCTAGGGGTTTGGTTTAATCTGTTTTGACGCCCTATTTGGCAACCCTGAGAAAGATACTGCTGTTTCAGTCAGATGTACCTTGTAAAAATATTTGGAAGCAGTATATGATGCCGAGAAGCCACAATGCTGCAGGACTCCGTTATCAATTGAAAATAATCTTTAGAACTCTTAAGATTAAAAGTTTATGCTGATTTAAAGTGGGTTACTGGATACACTAAAGCAAGCAGCATTTGGTCATCTGTTCTGTTTTAATTAACTGAGGCAATGTAATTATTAGGATTTTCACTAGAATGATGCCACAGTTTGCTAGTCAGTAGTGAATTATCCTTATAAATTGAAAGTACTTTGTGGCATGCATTTTCTTTTTTAAATGCAAATGGGTTGCCTTTAATAGTTTACCCATGCTTTTACATTAAGTTCTGATGCGGTCAGCTACAGGAAACCAGGTTCTGTTTGGAGAAGTAATGCCACATGAACCCCAAAACTACAATACATGACTTTACAATATCATTCAATGATATTGTATAGTACTGGGCACAATAATAACTTTTTACCAATCTTACCAACAGTCAGCCCTTAAAATTGTATTAAATTCCACAGAAATGCTTTCAGTCATTTCAAATTTCTATTTAACAATCTATATAGGAAGTGGTGGCCAATACATAAAGCCTTAAAATAAAATGTGTGTCAGCAAAAGAATACTATTTCCTGTCTTGCACTTGTTTGTGACATTTGTGGCTTAGAGTTTCCTCAAATGATTTTAAGGTACTAATGTTTTATAGGACCCTAATATGCATGTGATAGTGATGTATGCAGTTTTCTATTCTGCATTAACGGTAGCTGTAATCTACAAATGCATTAAGCATAGATAATTTAAAAAAAGGCTGGTTCATGTATGACCTAAATATGTTGGTAAATCACTGGGTAAAGAAGGAACTGTTACTAAATCTGCTTAACAGAAGTCGTTTGCCATAAAGCTTCCGCTGCATCACCAAACGAACGCTGAACATTAAAAATAAGAAAAATGTATTGTCACACCACATGCCTGAAAGTACAACATCCAAATCAACACAATAAACTTTCATGAATAAAATCTTTTCCAAAAGTAGTTTTTTAAACAAAGTTATACATTATATATCGTTTAGAAATACTTCTGTTGTGCCCTTTAGCAATAAAAATAGCAAAATATAGTGTTATATTTCTTTTATCTGGTAACCCAATTTACATTAATCAAAGCATTGTTTGATGATTTTCAAAAGTACCCTCTAGATATGGCTACATGTACAATATGGAACCAAATAATCACAAAACATAACAGGGAGAGTAAGAAGCAAAATATAAAATGTAGAAACAAGGGAAGAGAAATGCATAGCTCCCAGAGTTGGCAAGGTCTGAACTGCGGCAAAGAGATGATAGAGGGAAGCGTCCTGCAGGACAGTGGGTGAAAAAGACTGCTTTTAAAAACTGGTGATGGTGGTTTGAAGATCGTTTATCTTGTAGGGTCCTGACCTTTTCAAAGTGCAGTTTGAAATAACATGAATAAGACAGCTCATTAAGATGTAGCTAATGATTTTCCTTAATTTAAAATAAACCAATATATACAAATTGTCTTTTTTGAGGCCGGACCCAACTCCAACACTTTGTGGTGTACATTCAGGAACATTCATTTTAAATGTGAAAAATTGCAACATAAAAAACAAACAAATAAAATTATATACACCATCAACATTACAGTAATAATTTATCATATGGTACAAATGATGCCGTAACCTTTTTTTTTTTTTTTTTTCAGTCCGGGTTTCCTGACAGGAGAGTGTCCTCCTTAGAGCTTCTCTTTAGAGGGAATCCAGATATAGGGTCCAGACTGCTCCTCTATCACCATTTTACACTGGGTGTAAACGTCCTCCAAAGTGTCTACCTGCACCAAAGCTGCAAAAAAACAACCATCCACATATATTTTCTTAGCTTTTCCCTGTGAAATATCAAAATACAATGACTGTCCCGAATCAAAAATCTACTTAATCTCCATACCCTGCCGCTAGTAAAAACTAAAAAAAATCTAGTAAAAAAATTAATGTGCTAAGAATAACAAGTAAAATTATTTTCTTAAAACTTACAAATAAAGTATTTTAATTCATTTATATTAGTTATTTTCTTTGAGAAAATAAAGTTTTGTATTTTAGTTTGATTATTTATACGTCTAATCCCCCATAAAGATGTTTTCTGTATAAGTCAATTAAAGGTAACAAGCATTTAAAATGGTATCAGACATCCTGTTTTGTGTTTGAACGTTATTTGTTGTACAGAAACCACTTTTGTCTTGTGTGGTTTAGGTTGTCTACTAAATGAATTCTACATGTTTTCTTTGTAAGTTAAACACTTAATTAAAAAAATGGCCTTTTCTGTTCATGGGAAAGTTTAAATAAAAACCACTTGAAACTGTGTTCGTAAATAGCCTTGATCATTATCTTGTGTGTGCATGTTGTCATTGGTAGCTGTGTGTGTACACCTTGGGAACTGCATTACCACCTATCTATATTTCCTGACCTCATGACTGTGACAGTGTTGGTTAGTAAAATTAGAGATATGGCATATAAACTTCTATTTCACATATATAATAAAAGGGGTTTGAATTTGGATTTTAAATGACTCCTATTAGAACTGCACAATTAAACAATCATTTTTATACATCATTACAGTTACCTGTAAAATATTCACCAAACTCCTGCTCTAGCTTCATGGCCCGGTCAAATGTTTTTTTGGCCTGTTCTTCTGTCAACCTCTTGTTCATCTCCCTGCAATTACAGTAGGAGTATCAGGATCTGTTTTACACACATGCAAATAATAAAACTGAAGAATCAGGGTGCTTACATTAAAGAATCAATTGATTTAGGCTTGATAAAGATGGCAATAGGGTAAAGTTGTGCTACTTGTAGTCTCTTTATGGCATTTCCTGACACATCGAGAATGCAGTGCTTTCCCTGGAAAAAACAGTTTGTTTAGTTTATAGGACAGGCCTAACATTTGGCCACACCTCATTCAATTAGGTTTATTTTTACGACTATTTACCATGTTTTCTCACTGAAGGCATCAAAACTATGAATGGACACATGAGGAGTTATGTACTTAACAAAAAAAGGTGAAATAACTGAAAACATGTTTTATATTTTAGTGACTTCAAACTGGCCACCCTTTGCTCTGATTACTGCTTTGCACACTGTTGGCATTCTCTCAATGAGCTTCAAGAGGTCACCTGAAATGGTTTTCTGGTGTGCCCATAAGGGTTAATAATTATAATTAATTAGAATGCCAATAGTGTGCATGTACTGTATTAATATGTAAAAAGTAAGGCGAACTGACATGTTCTAAAATAATTATCTGTAAATCCAGTTTGCTGGGTTACAGTAAGAGGATAGTACATTTAGGTGAAAACTGCTCCCACCCTTGCTGTGCTGGTGAACCATCACTGGCCACTCCTAGCAGTTTAAACTATATCTCAGTGTCTGATTACCACAAACTTTATATTCCTTTGTTAACAAAGATAATGTAACCTAGTTTTCCCATCCAGAAGCTGAGAACTGTTTCTATCCAGTGTTTTATATGACAGTAGAAAATGACATTCTGAACATATAGAGTTCAAGAGAATACTGTAAAATATTTTACACCAACAGAGCAAGAACAAACATACATTATTCACTTTACACAATAACATATGGGTTGGGTCCTTTAAAAACAGTGTTTTGGTAAGATCAGTAATTAAATACTACAACCTAACACCTAAATTAACCTGGTTTCTAAAACGTTTAGATCCGGTCCTAAATTCGGATTGACACGTTTGAGCCGTTTGTCTAGACGTGAAATTATTTACAATAATGCGCACTTCTGACCGCTTTAAATTTGTATCAATGCGTGACCTTATTTTCTTGATTTTTTTGTTGTTGATCAACTGCGCTATGTAATTTGGCCACTAGATGGCAGTATAAAATTGTTAAAGAAACTGGAAACCTGGATACTTTGCGATCAGCGTTCACTTTAAAAAAACAGAGTAGATCACGTCGTGAGAGACCAGGTTATTAACGATTTTGCATTTCAATAAACATATTTACGAATCAAATCTTATTTTTTATTACAGTGTGTAATCCTGTAATACAAGGCACCTAAGGTTGTGCATTACTGTGAATAAATCACAATATCTAGGTATTAACAACACCTCCTTCCCGTGATTTATTCACAATATTGTACTACCCTGAGTGCCTTTTTGCTTTTTTATTCCTTGGTGGTTTTTTTTGGACCTACTTGCTCTAATATTTGTTTTTCTAATGCTAATAGGAAAACGATGTTAATACACTGATGCTTTATTAATGATGCTAATGCTTTTTAAGTTTAGAAAAGAATATCTTGCAGAACAGTACAGCAGCTAGTTAATTACCAAAACACACCGACTTGGGTGAGAAAAAAGGCATTGGAATCAGATCAGCAAATGATCATGGTTAAAAATACAGTAGTTCAACTGGTTAATTCCTTACTTACTAACTGTGCTTGTGCTGTTCATTTTTTTGTGAGAAAATTTTTAGTAAGTTGCTTTGGAAGTGTTAAATGATGAAATGTAAATGTACTGTACAACTGTAATTATAATGTTATTAGTGGGCCTTTTGTATTTTTGTATCTTGAGGCAAAGCCTCTGTCCGTTTCCCACTTACCCTTTCAGCCACGTATCGAACTGACTGGACACTCGTCCCATACAAGTTGTCGTTGTACTGCCCGGCCTCAATGAACTTGTGCTCTTGGATGTCCTTCTCCATTTGCTCCCGTGAGGTGACAAAATGATAATCTCGCCCATCAACCTCGTAATCTCTCCTTTGTCTCGTGGTATCTAAAATATAAGGGAAATATAGCATAGCAGGTAAATCCTATTGTTCTTAATGAATTGGGCTGGAATCAATATTGACTTAGTAAAAGGAAAGTGCACACAATATAGCTAGGAATTCACAGAAGGCATGTTAGGAGAGCTATTCAATGAATGATATATATCATAAATGATATATTCCATACAAAATACTGTGACTGGGAAGCTAATGGAGAAATTAAAGCTAACTTTTTCAAGTCTATACAAACTCTACATCAATAAACTTCCCGTTTATTGATGTGGTCTTGTCTCACTTACCAATTTGCCCTGAACCGATTTCCGCTTTTTAAAAGATTACAAAAATGGACATTGATTAAAACACAAACATGTAAGTGATAAAACAAAAATACAAAAAGGGTTAAAAATAAAAAGGGAATTTTAGAAAACAGAACAGAAGAAAACATGCAAAAAATGAATAGACTTACGGAGAAGACAATTTTACAATCGAACATATGTTTATCATTATTGCTATAACTTTCTTTCCAAGTCATATTATTTCTTCTTCTAAGGCCTAAAAGGAACCATGATGTACATGTGAGTGTAATTTGTAGATACTGTACATGCGCATGTATTTTGGAACCAACTGACTTATTTTATTACAGCAGCACAAGTAATTTGCTGAGCTATAAAAACTGAGATTTTACATAAAATATTTGAAAAGTGCAGTTATTATTTACAATAGATGTTATAATTAATTGCATTAGTAAAGCCTCAAAGAATTACCAGGATACTGACGAAATGCTGTGGAGTCTGTGGGTAGGGTTTCGTTATGTATTTTAACACATGGCCCGCTTCTAAATGTTAAAAATTCATTGGTACACATATTTAAGGAAATAAACAGACATACAGTGTTGTTCCGCTGTCTGCAATGACAGAAATGCGTTCTGCTTTTTTCTTTGTGAGAAAATTGCACTGGCTTCTGGGACATAATTAGATCTAGACGAATGTCTGAGCCACTAGATCAGGGGTCATCAAATGCTTTTTATCACAAACAAAATTACCTTTTTTCTTTTTTGGTAAATTCCTTTTATCATATCATGGCTGTATAGAGAACAAACTAAAATCATTATATTTCATCTAAATCCCCTCACTATTTTTTAAAGTAAAAATTTAATAGAGATGAAATTGCAGAGGACGGTTATGTTTGCAAGAAACCGTTTAAAAATACAGTGACTACAAAAACATTCAACGCATCATTCAACAATTAAAAACTATTAAAGCTGGCGGCACGTTGGCCTAGTGATTCTTCCCCTGTCTGTGTGGGATTCCTCTGGGTTCTCTAGTTTCCTCTCACAGTCCAAAAAAATAAGATTCAAGGTAAGAACTGGTCTAAATTTCCATGTATAATGTGTGTTAGTGAGTGTGTGCCCAGCGATAGATTGGCGCCCTGTCCTGTCATTAGTTTCAATAAATTCCCTGCTCAAAAGTTTGAGTTCCTTGCGCCAATTTCTTCGTTTAGCATTGTGAAGCTCTACTTAGAACCTTCTTAAGATCCAATAGCTTTTTAACTGGTCTTAAGATTTTGGATGAATGGATCCAAATTGGATTTAAGTAGCCTAGTAGTTCATGTCAGCAATCGAAAACGAAAGATCATTCAATATATTTCAACAATTTGTATAGTTTTAAAAGACGTACTAAATTAATTATTTATAAAACATGTTTACTTAGTATTCAAAAATCTCTTTTTGATTTGTAAAACCCAAGCTGGTGAATTGTGAGGTGTGGTGAATTTATTCAAGCACTTACGTGGAACACAAGAGCCAAACTTGTCTGGGAATTCAGAAATAAGATCGTCATTGATCCTGTCCTTCATGGGTCCAAGAATAATCACAGGTCTGGCATAGTTTACTGTAGGAAATGCCAAAAAAAATACTGCACTGAGTGACACATTAATGATCATATGACAAACATTGATAACTTATTTTTGTGTTGCATCTTGCATCGTAGATTTTAAAGACCAATACTTACTTTCATGTCGAATCACAGGCTCGTAGGAAAGGATCGTGTCTTCTTGGCTTCCTGAAGAAAGAAAAGATACAAAAACACGCTTGATGACATAACAACCAAAGGCTTTATTTTCATCCCAACCGTGTAGGATAAAGCAGACACATTGCTTATGTTCTCTGTTAAAGCTTTTCTGATACCAGAATTAATTAAGGTAAAAACAGATTACTGAATAAGGGCATGGTATTTATCAAAAACATCAAAATAGTGTAAGTTCACCAAAGAACTAACATTTTTTTTAGATTCGTGAGATGAACACAATGCTTTTGTCAAATATAATAAGTCATAAACATGTTATGTAACAAGACGTGGAGACAGAGACACTCCTAATCAGATATCACAGACAAAGATGGTTCAAAAAAGAGATTTTGTTGGAAAAGGCCTGGACCAGGCGTTGCTTTGAAATGGTGTATTATTGACATATATTCACATAAATAACAGTCAGTTAAATATGCAGCTGAATGAGGACGTGCAGAATTGGATGGCGGATAAAGAGATTAATACTGTACATTTATTCTAAAGAAACAAACCAGAGATTGAACATGAATCATCAAAAAATAAAAATAAAAACACAACACAGCCTTTAGGTTTCCGCTTTAAGTAAGAATACAATTGCGTATTATAATTTCCCTAAAAGCAGATTGATGACGCACAGTTGAGATTGAGGCTGCAGAAGAGGAACATACATTGTTTTATAATTAGATGGTAAGATACGTGACAAAACGCAAGTACATTTTGTAAACATTTTGTCTAATATAAAGTTAGTGTTATAGGTTGGCTGGACCATCTAAATTCCCCCTGTGATATAATGTATATGTGTATATTTGCACTGAACATTGCCATTGCCATTACTCATTTTCTATTTAAGACTTTTTTGAAATACCCTACTTCCCATATGTAATCTGGCACCATTTCTTTCTTTCTTTCTTTGTCTATTTCTGTCATTTAAATAGCATTTATAAATTGTACTCTATAACACAATGTGAACAAATGTGAAAACACATTTTTTGTGTGATGGTAACAGTAACTTCTACTTATCTCGTCATCACACAGATATCTATTTTTAAGTAAGCCAGAGATATTTGAACTTTTTTCTATTAAGGCTTCGAAGCCTATTTTTATTCTTAAAAACTCACCCCCTTAACTAAAACAAAGGTTTAACTGTAATTAATCTGCAAACTACAACATCATTCATTTAATATCTTCCACTTAATCCTCTACAAGGGTCCCCATGGCCATCCAGGGGATAACGTTTCGGGCGTTGGGCAAATACATCCAGGACAGGGTGCCAATTTATCCCTGGGCACACACTCACACACACAGACTATATGGAGCACGTTAGAGCAGTCAATTTACCTTAAATCCATGTTTTTACATTTACATTTTAGTTATTTAGCAGGCGCTTTTATCCAAAGCGACTTACAAGTATCCCAACTTGGGGGTCAGGACACAGGGTTGATACAGGAACCCTGGAGCAATGAGGGTTAAGGGTCTTGCTCAAGGACCCCCATTGGTAACTTCAGTGGGCCTGGGATTT
>JAOUQT010297308.1:0-16554 GCA_025769995.1 Xyliphius kryptos | reverse complement strand
CTGTGGGGGCGTCTCATCCTGGGGGACGTCCATATGCACTCATGTCCACTCACTGGTGACGGGAAGAACAATAAGGAAACACTCACATCTCTGTATCCCTGAGAAACATCTCCGTCCACATCGCCCGTTGCCGCGCCACATCCGGCCGGACAGTACTTCCTACAGGAGGAGACAACAATGAGGCAGCTGCTTACAAACGCGGTGTGTACATAGCGCACGCAGATAAAGGTGACACGAAGCGCAATTTTTCCATAAAAACAGGAACCGTGGAACAAGACGGTCGTTCTATTTCAGTGACATCATCAGGACGCCGCAGAGTTCTTCGGTTGCTGGTAAAGAAAATGACGGAATTGGACAAACTGCACAGGACATTGATAAGATGGTCCTTTCAACAGTCAGATGGAAGGATTGCAGAGCCGATCCCATCACTTTTCTGACTTTCTACTAATAATGACACGTGTCCAGTCTACCTAAATGACTATGAAACATATATATAAAAAATACATACCTGTAATGTGAAAGTGAGACGTGGATGCCTTTGCTGGAGCAATTCAGCAGATCTGGTAAGAAAAGCAAAGGAGGGGGAAACAAAACAATAACATGAAGAACAAGAGTTAAAAGTGCCTCGCCAGCAGAAAACCGGGCATACAGCGGGCGAAAGCACCGCACAAAAACAATGCACAGCAATCATCATCATATCTTCATACAACAGAAATAAAGCAGTCAGCATGTGGAGCAACAGAGTAACGAGCGGTGCGTTGTGTCTGAACACGCCGGTGAAGGCAAGCCAAGGCTCATGCCACCTCGACGAGTGGAACCTGCTTCAAGGCAAAGAGGCCAATCGGAGGACATGATGAGAAGGAATACACTGCTACGCATCTGCAGTACCTGTCCGGTTCACTGAGGAGTAGGAGAGCCGGAAGCCTCTGCCCGAGGAGTGATGGCTGGAGCGGAAGCTCACCGTGAGCTCGCTGGCGTCGGTGTAGATCGGACGACTGGTCACCTCAGGGTATGACATCAGCTGCCCGCAGTACTGCCAGTAAACTAACATGGAACAAGAATTTAAATAATACCATGTGCAAACACCCTATACAAAACATGCCTATAACACACGTGCAACACCCTATATACAAACGTGTACACATGCAGCCCCCTATATGAAGCGTGCATACACAAACAGCCCCCTTTTTAAAGAATGCATACATAAAAAGCCCCAATATAGTGTGCACACATACAGCCCCCTATATAAAGCATGCATACACAAACAGCCCCCTATATGAAGCACGCATACACAAAAAGCCCCTATATACAGCGTGCATACAAATACAGCCCCCTTTTTAAAGAATGCATACACATACAGCCCCCTATATAAAGCGTGCATACATAAACAGCCCCCTTTTTTAAAGCATGCATATACATACAGCCCCCTATATAATGCGTGAACACATACACCCCCCCCCTTTTTAAACCATGCATATATACATACAGCCCCCTATAAAATGCGTGCATAAACATACAGCCCTTTTTTAAACGTGCATACGCATACAGTCTCCTATATAACGTGTGCATACACATGCAGCCCTCTATATAAAGCTTGCGTACACACAGTTCCGTATATAAGACGCATTAAGACATTACTTGTACATTGAATCAAGGTGTACTGCATGCTTTCAGCTTTGGGCAAACGGTTTGGGGAAGGCCCTTCCCTGTTCCAGAAGGTCTGTGCTGCTATAGACAACATAAGGTCTATAAAGACACGGTTGGGCAAGGTATGCACTGAACACCATGGCTGTCCCCCGTCCTGACCTCGATCCCATCACACAGAACGTCGATATCATCCAACATCCAGATCACGACCTTATTTCTGAATGAAGGGCCAAAAGACTTCAAAATCTAATAGGAAGACTTCTCAAAGCACGGAAGCGGTCAATGCAAATCGGCGCCATTTTTGTCCTATAGTGGAATAAAAATATTTTCTAAGCATTAAAAACGTTGGCCCTGTACTGTTGGTCACTGCTTCATGCTGGAATTAAAAAATAATATATATATTTTTTTTAAATCATTTTGTTCTGTCCTCTTTACACTTGTAGCCCTTTGAAGCGGTGACGCATGCCAGCGTGCAATTTAAACCACTTCTTCCTCTCAGAATGAAATAAACAGTCCATCAATACTGTACGCGGCCCGGGGACCGTGTGTGTGTGTGTGTGTGTGTGTGTGTGTACTCTGTAGAACGGGTGTCGCTAGACGACAGGAATGTAAAGGCTACAAAGGCTGCGATGTAATTATCTCCTGTGGCTCACGTGACGTGACGGCGCTCTGATGGACTGTTGACTCAAGCTGGAGATTACACAACACAGAGCGCTTCCACATGATGAGTCACTACTGTCCGTGTGCAGCTGGAACGAGACACCAGCGAGTACACACAGTAGGAGCGTTCTGATCGTGTACGCTCCCACTCAGACCGGCGTGGAACAGTGCGTGAGTAACACCACAGCGAGCATGTGGGACGAGCGAGTGGAGTCTTTCCCCATGACGTTTCCACTCGACTCCCACAGACTGGCGTCCGAAGACACAACAGGAGAAACATTCACATTATGATGTTTCACCATCAGAACAACGGGATTTTGGAAACACCGTTTTTATGAAACGCACGCCGAATGTCTGGAACATTGTGATGATTACCCAACAGCCCCAGACTGAAACCGAGCAAACAAAAGGCCGAGCCAACAGCCATTCTGAGTGTGCGGCTCCTAAAAGGGTTCGGTTAAGTGGTTTTACCCTGGTGACAATTACCATAAAGTGAACCGACATTCACGGTCGTCGTTATCTATACCTGTAAACGCCAAAGACCTCGTTGACTCAGACTCATCACGAATCACCTCACAAAGCTGAAATTTGCCACCATGATTACCCATCATACATTCACGATCTTCTGCTTAATCCTCTACTAGGGACGCTGGGCAGATACACCCAAGACAGGGTGCCAATTCCTCACTGGGCACACTCTCACAAGAGCATTCAATGTACCTTGAGAGAACATGAAAACTCCACCCAGATTGTGATTCGAACTGGGAATCCCCTGCGCTAAGAGACGATCGTGCTAACCACCAAGTCACCGTACCACCCACATTACCCATCATCCATACATCCATTATATTCAGCTTATTCCTCTACTAGGGTAGCGGTGGGGTTTCCATCCAGGGGGGAACATCTCGGGCACTGGGCAGATACAACCAGGACAGGGCGCCAATCCATTGCTGGGCACACACACACTCACAACCACTCACACACACTATATACAGGGCAATTGAATGTGCCACCCACATTACCCATCATGTCCTTGGGAAAAAACGGGTTCTCACTTTCCTACGTTCAAATGATCATTGCTCCGTCCAACGCAACACCTCCGATGTATTGGGATCCTGGCGAGTTCCTACAATGCCATCACTCATTTAAAAACAACTGCCTTTCATCTTTATCAAGTTCTCCACCGTCGCATGGCACGCATACTCCGCTAGTAAAGTCTATACGATCACTTCTACTTTCCATATAGATGGACTTCATAGTTCTACATTAAGACTGAAGAACTGCTCCAAGCCCTCGTCCTATCCCGGCTCGACTCTTGTAATGCTTTGCTTGTCGGTCTCCCCGCTTCCACAAATCAGGTCTCTACAGCTGGTTCAAAACTCTGCAGCTCGACTCGTGTTGCTTTATTTCTCCTCTCTCTCTTAATTTGTTCCCAGTAGCCACTGCATTTAGTACAAGGCACAGACTCTGACTTATGGGACAATCCTTGGATTTGCCCCTCCTTACCTTCACACAATCATTCCAAAATACGCCTTCACCTCATTCACTGCCCTCTAATGATGCATGTCGCCTAGTGATTCAACTTCACAGTTGCGCTAATTCTCACAGGCAGAATGATTTTCCCCATACTGTCCATATGGCGAGGTGACAAGCATTTTTTCAAGAAACTTCTTAAAACATCTCTTCCACAAACGTGCTATAATAAAATAAAACGGGCTGCCATATTGGATGATCAGGTTTGAGGAGACTACAGTGTAACACTGGTTTCTCTTTAAACTTCTGACTTTATGTCGCTTTGGATAAAGGTGTCTGCTAAATGACTAAACGTACTGTACTTCATTAGTCCCCTTTACTCGCTTCTCTAATTATATCGGTGCTTATTTTGTAGCTCATCCTACATCAGTGCTCAGCGAACATAAAACTCCAGCCCCCACCATATAGCAGCGATAGGAACTCAATCCTTCCCTGCTCTAGGGAAGTCCGGATTAATAGAGAACAGAATAAAGGGAACTGAAGTCTGTAGAGAAACAAATGGACTACGATTTGTAATTACATAACTACAAAGTACAAATTCAACACAACAAGTAAAATGGAGAAGGTAGAAAGTAAATACTGATTTGACATTTAGATTATCTCTCTCGCCCTCATGACAGTGACCCAACCTGTTCTCCTAACTGCTGCAGCAGATGCCACTTCCTCAGATCCGCTAAAACAAATGCCACTTCCTTAAAACCTGCTGAAATATTTACTCGGCGCTAAAAAGAGCAACATGTGCTAAAGTCATTCTCCCGTTCAGTCCGTACGTGAGCATTTACCTCATTTAAGGAAACACAACACGTCTATATGTAAGACAAAACGTTTGCAGGAAACGTCGTCACAAGGAAAAAACTAAATCAAAAATCACCTTCAGGTCGTCTGTGAGGAAGCATTTAGTCCACGAGCCGTAAGACAAAACATAGTGGACACCTACAGGATCTTTAGGACATCATACACCAAGTCTTTCCTCTGAAGACATGAGAAACAGTTTTCTTTATCTTGGAAAGGCTTTCTCCAAAATTTTGGCCTATTTATCCAAAAGAGCATTTGTGAGGTTGGACACCGATGTTGGATGAAAAGGACCTGGCTCTCAGTCTCTGTTGTAGTTTTGAATTCATGGCCCGGCGTAGTTCTTCCAAACCTGCTAAATCATACAGGAACCTCCCCCGAATCAAAAGACCTTCCCCAAACTGTGCACATCAGCCCACTGCTGCATCATGTCCCTTTGCTGAGTAGGTTTTGAGTGTTAGAGTTAGAACTACTTACCATACGTTGCTCCATGTGACTCTTTGAGGATCTGCAGGTGGTCTGTATCACAGTTGACCCCCTCGATGGAAAGGTCCTCAAACTTCAGGACGATCTTTAGACTGCCGTTCACGCGGATCGTCCACGCGTAGCACGAGTTGTTGGGGTACGGGCTCGGGTAGTTCATCGAGGAGAACACGCCACTCGGCGCGACCAGGTTTGATGCGCGACACCCATCATCTGTGGTTTAAAGAAAAAGACGAACGTTTGAAGTAAAGCGCACAATGCTGACGTGATGTGAAGATAGAGATGTTCATACTTTCAGTTTTACTTCTGGTTTTGAGCCTCTGATAATGTGGACATTTTAAAGGTTCTCCTTCAGAAGATTTCACAGCTTCATAAAGCAGCTTTGCAGCGGCTTAAACATATGATCTACATGAAAAACCATCGCTGCATGTTGTGGAAATACATCTTAAAATGCTGTGTATGACAACAGCGCAAAATAAAAAAGGTAATCCAGTGATGTATTGGCCCCTGATGCAATGTTATGACCTTATACAGAGCCTTTCGACTATAAACTCAACAAACTCCCGTTATACGGCTATAAAAGTCCACTGAGGAAACAGGATGCTTCCAGAAGCATCTGCAGGAAAATGTATGTTGCAAAGGGCAAGAGGGGGGTAATGCGTAGGTGTCCCAATACATTTCATCTATATGGCAATTAGTTTTATTTAAAGAGACAACACACCTTAGAGAAACAATGAGGGTCGGCCGCCAGCATTTCCATGTGGATTAGTGAGAGGGAAAAAAAAAAAGAAAAGAAAGAAAAACTAGCTTTACAGGTTTGCACCTCGCTGTTACGGAGGTAAACGGTGTGAACGGGGCAATTAGAAAACTTCTGAGCTTTTCAGGAGGTCCAGCAACTCCAAGGCTTTAAATCCTCTGGTGCAAAAGGTATTGATGTCACACTTTGGAGTTTATACGTTTCAAATGAACGTACTATTATAGAGTAAGGTCTGGGGTAATAAATAATCTGAAATGAATATAGTGTGTCGGGACTACGGTGTCCACGCGGTTGCATTCTTACATGAATTTATCAGTGGGTTTTCCATGGACACGATTAGGAATGACGGAGCTTTTGGCTTTGTGGGTACTCGCCAAGCGCCAAGCCATCCAAGGTGATGCATTCGATGGCGATAGCGAACGAACCATCAAACGTAGGCGAGAACCCATGAGTTTTTTCCAACGACATGGTACGGATTTTTGGAGCCAAGTGGAAGAATAAGGCCTTGCCTTTTTTTTTAATACAAATTCTAATATTTTATAATAAAGTCCCTTTTTGAACAAATTTAAATCCTGCCACACTGAAGGACACCCACTGCATCACCGGAATAGGCAGGAAGACGGTTCTAAAGCTTAGTTAAGAAAAATACAAACTTGAGGAACAGCAGTGTCCAGAGGAATGTAATTCCTTCTAAATATTTGCCGAGGAGCCAGGATGCTTAAGATGGACAGCTGCTGAGGGCAGGATGTGGGACAGACTCTCAAAGGGTGAGAGGGGACAGTGCGAGGGTTACAGGGTGCGCGTCTATTTCCAAAAGGGCTGTACCAGAGTATTCATTCATTCATTATAGTACAGGTCACTGTTTAAAGAATTAGTAATAATTATACTGGTGTCCAGGTGGTGAGCACGTTCACCTCTCAGCACTAGGGATTCCCGGTTCGAATCCCCAATCTGTAGAGTTTAAATTTTCTTCCCGTGTCCGTGTGGGTTTCCTCCTGGTGTCCTCTCACAGACCAAAAACATGGATTAAAGGTAAATTGGCTGCCCCTATAGTGTGTGTGTGTGTGTGTGTGTGTAAGTGCCAGCAATGGATGTATCTGCCCAGTGCCCGAGATGTTCTCCCCTGGATGGGCACAGGGAACCCCACCACAACCCTCATAAAGAAATAAGTAGGAGATAACGACTGAATAACAACTGTAATTATCATTATTATGAGATTAATCTAGACATTTGTTCTATTGTGGATTTGGAACCCTAAGGCGTCAGCAAAACACAATGCATTAAACCGCAGGAAGCCCACTCGGCTCCAAAGCCCACAAAACCCCTAAAGTCTTTACTTTAATGCAGATTTACTGCTGATGTTTTCAACCAGGACGATTGGATGTCCACATCTGTGAAACCTTACAAAAGAAAAGGGACACAGGACTTCTGCAGGGCTGATATTATGAGAGGACGAGTTGGTGGTGGACAAGCCGGTGGGTTGTTGTGGTATGAGTGAAGGATGGAGTGGGAGGGCAGAACATTGCGCATGACAACAAACGGGTTACAGTCAGTGATTGTAAAAAGCTTGGGAACCGACGTCACATGTGCAGCGCGCCGTGGGACAGACTGATGACGCTGGAAGTGTCGGACGTTTCTGTTTACTTCAGGCCTTCTCATTAAGAGAAGCAGATCAGAAGTGTTTACCGTTGTCTTCCTCTGAACACTTGACTGTGGTCTGTGTGAAATGCTGTGAGACGAGCAAGTTAGAGGAAAAAAAAAGCCTTAAACACTGAAACGTATCCCAATAAACAACTAGATTAAAAAAAGTATAAGCTACAGATTCAATTCCTGTAGACCAACAGGTGGCATAATGGCCCTAATTTACTATTACAAAGACGTAAAGCTTAATGACACTTCACATCCTCCGTTCTAGGTAGACGTCTTTACTCCTAGTATGCATTTTATTACATTTGGTCATTTAGCAGACACTTTCATTTTTGGCCCGAAACAAACAACTTTCTTTAGACAGCCGTCAGTCCATTGTTGTGTTAAGGAAGGAAGGCGACTCAATGCGAGATACAAGGGCAGAAAAAGGAGTGGGAGGTCCCGATGCACAACTGTGCAAGAAGATAAATATCTTAGAGTGTGCAGTTTGAGTGAAGGACGCCTCACAGGCTGTCAACTGACAGCTGCACTAAATGGAACCCATCAAACACCAGTGTAAGCATCAACGGTCAAGAAGCAACTTCAGGATGCTGGACTTCATGGCAGAATTGCCAAGAAAAAAACAAACCTCACACTGACCAATAAAAAGAAAAGACTGCGATGAGCCAGTGTGAAATATGGCTTTTACTTGGCAATTCTGCCATGAGGTCCAGCATCCTGAAGTCTAATGAAATTGTGGTGTGGTGGCTCAGTGGCTAGGGTGTAGTGCTAGCAAGCTAAGGGTTGTGGGTTCAAATCCCAGGGCCACTGAAGTGACCAATATGGGTCCTTGAGCAAGGCCCTTAACCCTATTTGCTCCAGGGATTCTGTATGTAACCCTGTGTTCCGGCCACAACTATTAAGTGGGATACTTGTAAGTCACTTTGGATTAAAGCGTCCACTGAAAAGACTAAATGTAATTTTTAAGATTTTTTATTTAATTTTTATTTTTGGACTGGACTAACTCAACACAATACACAACGCTAGTTGCTTAAATCTATATATTATTGGGGTTCTACTGAATATCCTATACTTTGTTATGATGTTGTTAAGTAATTAAGTATGTTTACTTTAATGCTGTGTGATCATCAATAAAACTACTAATTGAAGTAATAAAAACAATGTTTTGGGACGAATGAAAAAGTCCTGAGTTTTGTGTACTAAACTAATGTAACGTGATGTCACTGACTTACTGTTAAGTAGGTTAGATTGCTGCTTTAAACGACTAGTTTAGTCACAGATATAGTCATATTACGATAGACGTGACCTAAATATTAACATTTTACGTCGAATAACTTAGCGTCACATTAGAAGTTGACCGTTTCGATGCAGATTCTGAGGTAAATGTTAGTAACGTTAACGTTAGCTTGCTGGCTCACTTACCGGGTTTCTCGGCGGCAGTAAGCGGGAATACAGTTAAACACACCAACACCACGCCGTACAGAGGCTCGTTGGCGAACATCTCAACGTCGGTCCGCCGGGAGAGGCGAAGAAAGTACAAAAGCGCATCTGGAGAAACTTTAGCGGCGCATTTCTCAAAGGAAACGCGACTGCTGTCCGAATGGAAGCAGCGGCTCCTCTGCTGCACACTCAGCGTTCATAACCGAGCACGGAGTCCGGATCCCAAAGAGCCGATTCAGCTCATTTAGACTGAACGGAAGGAATCGATTCCTAAGATTCCTTCCTAAGGAAGACAACCATTTCCCACCTTATTTATTGTATTATACATTATGTGCATAATTTGGTATTTTATACTTATAATTGTAAATTTATACTTTTATACTTATAATTATACATTTATCAGATCATGCTCATATCACATAAAGCCACTAACGTGCATAAGTTACACGCAAAAACGTTATTGTACAGTAGCCAGAAGGTGAAATTAAATGTAAATTGTGCAGTTATGGTGTAGTGTTTTTTATATAGTATTGTTTATTGTATTATATGTTATGTACATAATTCAAAATGTTAATACTTATAATTGTACTTTTCTTCTTACAGATTTTTATCCTCTTTCTTAATCCTACATTTAAATTTCCAAGCGATGCACATTATATATATTTTAAATAACATTATAAAGTTAATAACATTATACATACATACTATGGTCACTGGGGGTTCCCCATGCCCATCCAGGGGAGACCGTTTCAGGCGCTGGGCAGATACACCCAGGACATGGTGCCGATCTATCGCCGATCTAGGCACACAGGCACTATATGGGGCAATTTATAGCATTCAATTTACCTTAAATTGGAAAACATGGGAGGAAACTATGAATCCGGAAAAGACCCACATAGACCCGGGGAGAACATGAAAACTCCACCCAGATTGGGATTCGAACCTGAAATCTCCAGCGCAGAGAGGTGTACGTGCTAATCGTATAATATCTTATCTTAACTTATTTATTCAGTTATAACAATTAATTAAATATTTAAGATCTGTTTATTATTACTTTGTTACTTTACTATAAGAGAATATAACAAATCCCTTCTACATACATGCTGAATCGACTCTTTTGGAAAACTAAGTAGACTCCAAAACACACGCATTTCGCAAATGAACACGTTTCCGTGTTCTTGCCCAGTGGCGCCACCCAGCGGCCGTACTAACATATACACGTACGGTTTATGTTACACACACAAAACATTCACTGAATAATAATTTACATTAAAAATCTTCATCGTTATAAGACCCATATTTATTGTTTTCTTTTATACACAGTGTGCTGCTTTAGGGAATAAGGTCTGATTTGTGACGTGGTTCCGGGTTTCCCACCCTTCATCGGTGGTTGTACCAGTTTAACATGTTTGATCAAAACAGAATTCAAACCAAACCAATAACCTAAAACATGTCCCATCACATCACTCAAACTGAGAAAAAAGGAATCAAACATGACATATATATATAATTATATAAGCTTATATACACACTACATCTATAACAACATCTATCATAGAGTCCACTAACATAAGCGAAGGTATTTCGGCCTACCATAACCAGAAATATGATCATATCTTAAAAAATCTATACCTGGTTCTTAATGATTGTGTGATAATGTCACTGTAACAGGTTCCACTCATCTGGAAAAACACTCTTAAGTTTCTAACTAACTCTTCACTAAGTTTTCACAAGAATGCTTGTGAGGTCAGGCACTGATGTTGGAGGAAAGGGGGTGTTTGATGAGGTCAGGGCTCTACAGATTTATTACTAATTACTAATGTATATAAATACTATATATACATTTATAGTACTAAGACGTGTAAGTTGAACTTTTTATTATAGTGTTGTATGAGCAGCACACAATTGTTCTCATTTTTTTACCTTTTTTTTTTTTTTTTTTTACATAAAATGTATACAATCTATATGTGTACAGCCTTTTTTTGCACAGTGTTTACACTGTTAACACACTACACATTCACCGTCGGTTGTTTGTTTAATGTATTTTTTATCTATTTTATTTTATTTAAAAAACAAAAAAATAATATCTCTTCTTATATACCTTGACTTTATATTTTATTTTACGTCCATACATCCATTATCTTCCGCTTATTCCTTTATAAGGGTCGCGGTGGGGTTCCCCATGCCCATCCAGGGGAGAACATCTCGGGCGCTGGACAGATTAAATTTCTATATTTATATTTTAGCTGGAACAGCTGGAGCGGCACGGTGGCTTAGTTGTTAGTACGTTCTCCTCTCAGCGCTGGGGATTCCCGGTTCGAATCGCAAACTGAGTGGAGTTTCCATGATCTCCTCCTGTCTGCGTGGGCTTCCTCCGTGTTCTCCGGTTTCCTCCCACAGTCCAAAAACATGGACACAAGGTAAACTAAATGTTCTAAATTGCCCTGTAAAGTGTGTTTGTTTATGTGAGTGTGAGTGAGTGCCCAGCGATAGATTGGCGCCCTCTCCTGGGTGTATCTGTCCAGCGCCCGAGATGTTCTCCCCTGGATGGGCATGGGGAACCCCACTGCGACCCCCGAATGAATGAATGAATCAATGAAGCGTAAGTATGACACAGATTTATTTAATTTTATAAGTACAATGAGTGATCTCACTCTGCACTCACTGTACACTTTATTAAACACACCCACCTTATTGGCCCAAGTTGTAGCTGTGATATCTGAGACTGCAGCTGATTGCACATCAAAAATAAAAGTAGTCCTCCTTCCGTCCTTCATTGGTGTCCACAGATTGTTTGTTGCTGGAAAATGTCCTGTGGTTCGAAAAACTGGGGTACACTGATGTGAAAAAGGTACGAGAAGGCGGCATTATTGTGAATAAATCACAGTAAAGAGGTGTTGTTACATTTACACCTCGTTTCAGTGATTTATTTACAATAATACACAACCTTGAGTGATTTATTGCTTTCATAAAACAGTTACAAACACACGATAATAAAAAAAAAAACAAGGTTTGATTCATAAAAACATTTACTGAAAGCAAAATCGTTAATAATCTGGTCTTCCGCGACGGAATCTTTTTAAAGTGTACGCAGATTGCGAGTAACAGGTTTCTGTTTTCACCAACAATCAAATGAAATACAATGAACCACTGCGTCCAGATCGATTTGGGGAGATAAAATTCAGTGTTAACACAAAATTAAAATATGGAATGTATAAAAGTTTGCTCTGACCCTGACCTGTGCCACCAGCCTTGGGTTTCGTACGTTGGAGATTGTGAAGGAACACATCTGAATCCTGTTCTTCTGTTTCATAGCTTTTAAACGCATACACCGCAGTAACTCGCAAAATCTTTTGTCAACAAGGTCATAAACACTTGCATCAAGGAGCTGAAAAGGTAATTGTACTTTTCCAAGCCGACACTGGGAAAGGTGCCGTATTCAGACGCGCACGGTTTACTCCAATCAATGTCGCATGCGAAGTTCACGCCGACACTCTCAATGACAAGAATGCTTTAAGCTCTCTTGCTCGGCGCTCAAGGCTCCATGTGATGTGGATGTCAAGTAAAGCTGCATTCACTTTTCAAACATTTTATAAGTGTTGTGTTCACCACATGCCGACCTCGCGGGGACGTTCACACAGCAGCACAGATCCCCGTTTGTGTCAGAGAATGTGCTAAACGTCAAGAAATACTGCAGGGAAATATAAGCGTTGAATCAGGGCTGGAACACTCGACACCAGGGTGCCACTCGAGCTTCAAGCTGAAGGATCACCATGTGTAAAAATATCACATAACGATTCAGCCGACTGATGATGTAAAGATTCATGCATCTGAACCACAGGGAGGACATTTTTCAGTTTCAGGAGACAAATTTCATTCAACATATGTTTTATTCAGTCATTCATTCATTATCTTCTGCATTTTCCTCTACGAGGGTTGCAGGGGGCTTCCCCATGCCCATCCAGGGCAGAATGTCTCGGGCACTGGACAGAGGACAGGGCGCCAACCTATGGCTGGGCTCACTCACTTACACAGCCATTACATGGGGCAATTTAGAGCAGTCAATTTAGCTTAAATCCATGTTTTTGAACTGTGGGAGAAAACCGGAGAACCCCATGCAGACATGGGGAGGACATGGAAACGCCACCCAGATTGGGATTGGAACACTAAGAGGTTGAATTGGAAATAAAAGACCAAATAATACTATTAAACCAATAATACCTCAGGGCATGACCCCCGTCCATTACGTACAGAGTAAAACTATGCATCTTGTGTCCTAAATTTTAAGACAGATTTTAAGAAATTTTACCGGAGACGGAGCTCATCTGCTGACAGGGAGGAGGGAGCGTGCAGGAAAAATAAAGGAGAGGATGCAACTTTACTTATTGCTCTTCTTCACATTGTTGTTTATACACTCAGTGTTGATATTAAATCTAATTTTTTTTTAGTTTTCATATTCCACTGTAGATTTTTATTTTACATACAAATTTATGTGTCACGGTTTCCATTGTCCCAGAGTGTGAAGTACACACACACACACACACACACACACACACACACACGCCAAAAAATGCTTCACACGGTTTTTGAGAACCTACCAAATTTCACAGTGTGGTAGAAGCTATACCTATCACCATATCCTGTAAGCTTGTGTCCGGTCAATGTCCATTTTATAGTCATGATTGTTATTCTTTTTTTATTTCACACCATGGTAAAGTAAATGTCTTATTCAGAATAAGGGACACGAATAAGGTTCTCAGTTTAACAGGAGATCCATTAGGTGGCGCTGTAACTTCGTCCACAGGAGTCTCGACGAGCCCCCAGCCGAACAGTTTCCCGCAGGGAGGGACAGTAATAAACAGCAGCTCGTTTTATTGAACATGTTTAATTCATGTAAAACCACCTGCTGCCATTCAGACTCCTTCACGTGCACTGAGCAAATATTCTGAGCATTTTAGAAATATTTCAACGCTACAGACTTTAGGATCCTCTGAATGTTCCTTTGAAAATCTGAATTGCATTTAGTACAAAACGGCTATTTTTGGTGCATAAGGTGTACTTTATAAATACTTGTTTCTTTATATGGTTAATAATTGAGGTTTCTGTGACACTGATCCTAATACCGCTCGTACCGTTTCCATCTACTTTACTCTGTTTACTTTACTTTTTGGTTTATTTTATTCTTCAGCCACTTTATTCATTATCCTTCAATAAATCCAATACGGGGGTCAAAGATTGAAAAACAAATCAAAGAATCTTAAAATGAACCCTAAAATGCGCAGGCAGCCAGTGACCCTGGTCATCCCAACCATTAAATTTGCTCAATCGCATACGCCAAGTGTCATCAAGCGTCTTCCCCCCCCCCCACTCTACCCGTGAACCAATTACTATAGACCAAGCGCCTCACGCCTTACCCTCCACTCTACCCATGTGCCAATCATTATACACCAAGCTCCTCGCGCCTTCTCCACTATACCCGTTCGTCAGTTGTTATATGCCAAGCGCCTTGCGTCTTCCCCCATCTCCCCCCTCCACTCTACCCATGCGCCAATCACTATACACCAAGTGTCTTACATCGTCCCCTCCACTCTACCCATGTGCCAATCATTATACGCCAAGTGTCATCAAGCGTCATTCCCTCCCCTCTACCCGTACACCAATCGCTATACGGCAAGCTCCTCACATCCCTCCCTACCCTTCTACCCGTGTGCCCATCAGTATACGCCAAGCACCATGCATCTTCTCCACTCTACCTACGTGCCAATCACTATATACACCAAGTGTCTTATATCGTCTTCTCCACCATACCCATGTGCCAATCGTTATACGCAGAGCACCACACGTCTTCTTCTCCACTCTACCCATGTGCCAATCGCTATGGAGATGACACACACCAAGCGCCTAATACTATTTACACATTAAATTAGTAATCAAAATTGAAAATAAAGCATTTAAAAACACGTGCATATTCGAACACAACGTGTCAAAATATCGAAGCAATCGGAGAACTTTCGGCGAGTTGACGTTTTGAACAAACAAACATTTACATTTTCATTTATATAGAAGCCTTTAATAATCTGTAAGTTAATGTCGAGACTAATCGGGTTCTTAAAAGCGGATGCTGATGTGTTTTAAGTTAACCGTCGATAAGAACCCCGTCGCTCGGTGCAGAATTAGGAACCCGAAGGATGTCTATCAGTCGGTAGGTTTTGACTAACACGAAGCCCAAGAATTCCACAACTGTGTGAGTCTTAACCTGAAGTGAGCAGCGGGTCAGTGTAACTGTATTTAGAGAGCGTCAGCAGACATTGTAGGCATTTCTCTCATTGGTGGTAAATATCTAAAGGAATCTGTCAGCATTGCCTGCCAGACACACTCTGAATGACTGCAGCGCTTCAGCCCAGCCAGGCGGAGGGAGGCCTCTCTCCTGCCACAAGTGTGAAAAATGCCCTGAAAGTATGCGGCCGTGTCATTATCTGTGATTAGTATGTATGTAATGCAAATACATCAATGCACCAGGCGCAGATTTTCCCCTCAGAACGGTGCAATAACAGAAATATGCAAACCTTTTCAAACGATCCAACTTCATTTCTCATTCATTTCTTAAGTGTGATCGCAGCTTCCGTCGTACAAACATAAAGAAATGCCATTTCAAATTTGGAAGCGGTTAATTAAACCTGTTACACATCTATGGATCCGGCTGATTGAACGCGCACACTCACGAGCTAATGACTTTTTCAAACGTCACGCGTACAAGCGAGTACTAAAGTGGGTTGTGAGGGGCCCCGCAGAACATTCTATACGCACAAAAGTATTGGGACACACCTCGTAATTACATCCCACATGTTCTCACCCACTTTTATAGAATTCAAACCAAACATTAAAAAATAGCATTCAGAAACAAATAAACATACATATATATATATATATATGTAAAGTGTGTTTAGGAGCAATTACTTTAAGAAACTCGTTCTCAATGAACCAAAATCCACTTTCACCATCGATCATCATCACAAATTTAAAGAGAAGGGTAGCCAGTAAACAAATGGTGGTTACCATAGCAACGGGAATGCTGCGCTGTCTGATGCATACCTCTCTCTGTATCTTTTTTATTATTTTCATTTTTAAAAAACGTCCAGTGGAACCTCTGAACCTCCGTCCGCAAACATTCATTCATTCAAACGATTTGCGTCTTCGCCTTCACTCTACCTGTTCACCAATTCGGTGAATTGGGTAGCTTAGTGGTTAGCACGTTCGCCTCTTAGGGCTGGGGTTTCCCGTTTCGAGTCCCGATCTGGGTGGTTTCCATGTTCTCCGTGTCCACGTGGGTTTCCTCCGGGTTCTCCGATTTCCTCCCACAGTCCAAACACATGTATACCAGGTAAATTGAATGCTCTAAATTGCCCTGTATAGTGTATTTGTGTGAGTGAGTGTGTGCCCAGCGATAGATCTGTGCCCTGTCCAAGGTGTTTCTGCCCAGCACCCGAGATGTTCTCCCCTGGATGGTTATGGGATCCTTAGTAGAGGAATAAGCAGAAGATAATGGATGGATGGATGGATGGATGGATGGATGGAATTTAGATTAAATCACAACA
>JAOUQT010297287.1:0-16555 GCA_025769995.1 Xyliphius kryptos | reverse complement strand
TGCAAAAGTGACCAAAACATCAGCCAGAAAGGATGAGAACAGAGAAAAGGTGTGTGGTCACCACCTGCAGAAGCACTGCTTTATAGGAGTTGTTTTGCGAAGTGCCTTTCATTTCTGTTCTGTTTGCACAACAGCAAGTGAAAATGATTCACAATCAGTGTTGCTCCCTAACTGGGTGTGGTTGACTTGGAGTTACATTGTGTTGTTAAAGTGTTCCCCTTATTTTGAGCAGTGGATATAACATAGTTGTTTACATCGGAATTTAACATGGCATTGTGTCAACTCCAAAGCTAGCCGTTTAATATAGTGCAAACTGAGTAATGATAATGCAGCGTGTACACACACACACACACACACACACACACACCCCTTAGTTAGTACAACAACAAACCTTTTTGCTGCACCACTGCAATGGGGTTGGGGAAACCCTGGCTGGCTCTCACTCTCATGCTTCCCTCTTTCTGAAAGCATGGTGTCATGCTGTGCCAGCTTCACGCCTCTGCATTTGGCATGGCAAACTGCAGAGCTATGCTTGTTCTGGTGACTTGCCAAAGACAACAGGACTGCTCAAGTACCATACATCTTTATGTATTTTAATAACTGATGTGTCTTATCACCATCATCAAGATTTTTAATTAGTTTTGAGTGTTTAATTGTTTTGCATTGGTCTTATTATTTTGTAGAGGTTTGGTTCAAATGTAAAGCGTGTTATAAATAAAATGTATTATTCTAACAATAATAATAATAATAATTATTATTATTATTCTTTTACATGTTTTTCAGTCTCATTTTTGTCCTAAAAATATAAAAGTTTATTTATCAAGGTGCACAGGAGTCTGGGACATTATGGTTATTAATTCATTTAAACAAGAGAGAGATTTTGCAATAAAAACCTGAGTTAAAGAATGATAATTAAAACTAAATTAATTCATTAATTATTAAAAAATAATAATAATAATAATCAAAATTAAAAAAAATAAAAAAATAAATAAATAAATAAAAAAAATCACCTTTGCCCTTAAATAATTTCACACTACAGTTTAGTGGTTTGGTCTTAGAAAGTATTCTCAATTTTTATCGTCTGGACCAATCAAATCATATGCATTATGCATATCCTGTCTATATAAAAAATATATACATTACATGATCAAACGTACTTTACACCCATGTTATGCAACTATTTAATAGAAGTTTGTGCTATCCCAAAATACCATGAATTAATCTCACTGTGGAAGGGTTCGAGTGAGCTACAGTTAAGCACAATGTGGAACCAAACGCATGTTTAAAAGGTTGTGATTGCATCACATTGAGCTCAACACTGACAACGTGTCCCTGATGCGCTAACCAGAATTCACAGATAGCAGATGCTAAGCTCCGACGATAGTAGGACTTGTTAACATGAATAAATTTCTCATTTAGCACAGACAGAATACAAAGTCCCTCTTCCTTTAGGATCAATCACATTGATTATTTAAGTCATTATGAACTTAGCTGAACAGAGCTTTCACCTGGGGCGGCACGGTGGCTTGTCTGTGTGGGTTTCCTCCGGGTTCTTCCGTTTTCTCTACCATTCCAAAAACATGGATTCAAGGTAAATTGACAGCTCAAAATTGCCCTGCATAGTGTGCGTTTGTGCAAGTGTGTATCCATCGATGGATTAGCACCCTGTCCTGGGTGTATCTGCCCGGCACCCGAGACGTTCTCCCCTGGATGGGAATGGAGAACCCCAACACGACCCTGGGCAGATACACCCATCGACAGGGCGCCAATCCATCGCTGGGCACACACTCACTCGCACATCCACACACTATACAGGGCAATTAAGAGCGCTCAACTAACCTGGAATCCATGTTTTTGGACTGTGGGAGGAAATTCAAGAACCCAGAGAAAACCCACACAGACATGTGAAGAACATAGAACCTCCCAGACCGTGCCGCCCTAGTACAGGATTAAGCTGTAATAAAAATTTTTAAAATGAATGAATGAGCTTCCACCTGGAAAAAGGATGAAGCTGGTTTTCATTTGAATCAGTCCAAATCACATATCAAAACTTATTCTGGAGGAGTCGATTTGACTGTGACAGATACAGAAAGGAAGTGAAGGAAACCCTTGTGTGCTGAGGTGTCTTGCATTTAAAAGCATTTATCTGCATTCTGTGCAGAGTGGTTTCCTGAGTTATTCATGTTCTTTTTTAGCATAAACCAGTCTAGCCATATCCGGGTGACCTCCTGCAATAACAACCACCACATAACCGAACATTCATGACTGCTGTTTTAAAATCAATCCACTCCAAATAAATTCTGTAAACTAAATCTAAATGTGTTTAAAACCTAGGAACTCTTTAGGTTGTTTTTTTTTTAATTAGACAGAGCATATTTTACAGACACAATCACCTCTCAGTGCTGGGGATTCGAGGCTCAGATCCTGATCTGAGTTTTCATGTTCTCCCTGTGTGTGCGCCCAGCAATAGATTGGCGCCCTGCCCCAAATGTATGTAGCCTGCGCTCAAAACGTTCTCATCTAAATTTATCCGAAGATCATGAATGATAACATGTTTTACAGGGGTTGGACAATGAAACTGAAACCCCTGTCATTTTAGTGTAGGAGGTTTCATGTCAAGTTGGAGCAGCCTGGTCACCAATAGTAATAATTGCACATTGCACCAGTAGGATCAGAGTGTGAAGGTTAAATTAGCAGCGTAAGAACAGTTTTGCTCCAAATGTTGCAATCCACATAACATTATGGGTGACATAGCAGAGTTCAAAAGATTGCTTTGGTGAACATTGTGAACATAAGTTGAACATCTCCCATGACCTGCACAGTCACCTAATCTAAATATTATTCAGCCACTTTGGGGGGGCTTTGGAGGAGCGAGTCAGGAAACGTTTTCCTCCACCAGCATCACATAGTGACCTGGCCACAATCCTGCAAGAAGAATGGCTTAAAATCCCTCTGACCACTGTGCAGTCGGTCATTCCCAAGATGAATAGATGCTGTATTTGCCGCAATAGGAGGCCCTACACCATACGAATAAATTCTTGTGGTCTATTGAGGTGTTTCAGTTTTATTGTCCAGCCTCTATAACTCTTAAATAAAAAAAAAATTAAAAAAATAAAAAAATAAAAATCACAATCCTTACACAGATAAAACATTAATACAGTTTGATTCACAGGTTTCATATACATAATGAATTTATCATGTTGGGGGAGTGGGGTGTTTGTCCAAAAGTCATAAAGCTTTGATTTATTTTAGATTTTAATTTAACTTAGTAATAAAATAAATGTTGCTCATGTCACTGTTAAAACCATGTTAGTTTGTTAAAACCAAAACAGACTTATTTCCAAACCCTTATAACAAAAGCCATTAGATCAGGATTGTCTCTAGCAATTAAACAATAGAAAAAAATGGGCTCCATAAATAAAGAGCTTATAGTCCAAACTCATTATGCTGTTTAAATTTAAATCTGTTTACATATGTAAAGTTCCATGGCCTCTGTCTCTTCATCTGTAGACATGTTCCATAAATCATGTGCTTTACATACAAATCAGAAGATTAAATAGAACTCAGAGATGCACATCATGTTAGTGTTGTGTTGTTCTCTAACGGAGCAGACCAGCATCTATTTATAACAAAGCATGCAAAATGCACAGGTCTCCTGTCTAACTACATACATGTCCACATGTGTGAATCACAAATGCCAGAGCTGGGCTGCTATGCGCCGCAGGAAAATCTGTCTGAAGTACTGCTCTCCAAGGCCATTATATGCACTTAATCAACATCCAGCAAAGTGCCTAAAGAAAGCCAGGCTGTGAGTAAACACATTATGTGCAAGTATAAAGGAGTATAATGTAGTCCAATAATAGCTGTATTGGACAGGAACTCTGGACAAACCTTAACCACTCTAAGGGCTGCTTTAAGTGCTAATTAAACATCATGCATGTTTTGTGAAACTATAAACCAACAGCCATGCATCTTAAGCTGATGTAGATATTTAAAAGTCACATAACCAATTACACGTGGCTTAGCGGTTAGTACGTTCGCCTCTCAGCGCTGGGGATTCCCGGTTCGAATTCCAATCTGGGTGGAGTGTTCATGTTTTCCCCATGTCCACATGGTTTTTTTTTTCCAGGTTCTCCAGTTTCCTGTGTGTCTGAGAGTAAGTGAGCATGACTTATTGTTTTGCCAAAGTTGTTTTCTGGTTTTGCATTTAGGACTCATGGCACTCCATTACTCAACTCTCTCTCCATTTGCTTCCTGTAGCTGCTTGAATTCGGTACAAGGCACTGACTCTGGCCTACAGGACAATCTCTGGATCTGGCCCATTTTACCTTCAATCCATGTTTCCTAAATACACTAACTCGTTCACTGCGCTCCACTGAATCATGTCTGGTGATTCCAACTCCGTGCTTATTCTCACTCCATAGATGTGTTTTTGACCTACTTTTAAAGATATATAGTGATTCAGTACTGAAACATGGAGGAGGCTCTGTGAATCAGAGAGTTTAAGCTGCAGGTCAGTAGGGCAGTTCACAAATAAGTTTAGGTTTTGGATTGGGCAACCATAACATGGATAATCTTGGAAGATCCTGCAAACTCTGACTATGGAACTTCAAGAAACTCCAAGGAACTCCATACAACACAGATCTACGTTGAACCCTTACCCAGTCATGATCCCCCCCCCTTACCACAAGTTGTTGGCGCGACCAGTCTCAGCGGCCCCTCTCCCTTTGCCTATGATATGATATTCAAAATGATTCATTTAATTCTCCTGTATGTCCTAGATATACAGTGGAATTGACAAGGCATCTAATATGGCTGCATCTTCCCGAACATCTTCCCTTATATGGCTGCATTTTTAAGAAACTTCTCAAAACACATCTCTTTCACACACAAAAAAAATAAAAAATTCAGGTTTGGGGATCGTAGTGTAGTTCCTCCTTAACTACTGACTTGTGTTGTTCTCTCATTTGTAAGTTGTATTGGATAAAAGCATCTGCTAAATGACTAAATGTATATATAAATGTAAGGCTCGATGTTATTCCACATTAAACACACTGATATGAGCCTTTATAAACCTTGATTTGTCAATTGGAACTCAATCATGTTAGAACAGAAGATACAATTGTCCAAACTGCATGGCCATGTGCTAAAATGTACACACCTGTGGCAATGAATCTGAGTAAACACCTTAATTAAATAACAAGATGTAGACTTTTGCTACTTTTTTTGTGGCAATAATTCTCACAAAAGCTTTCCTACTTTAATTTTCGAACGCAAGACCATCAGATGGTCCATTCAACATTTTTACTGTAATGGTGCGAGGGCATAAGGATGAAACAGTATTTTAGCTCTGACTGTTAGTTTGTACTGATGATGGCAGTCCTTTTTCACACGAAATACATGGTTTATTATATTTGTATCATATTACCCACCGCTTGGCAAAATCTGATCAGTGGACCGTTCCAGAAGCTGCCGCCACTTCCTCATTTTTCAGTGCCCTATTCTCTGATAGATCAGCATTTCGCCCTGTAATGGACTTTGTTATCAGATGAATGTATTGCATTGGTCATTAGAATTACACGGGTTTCAATTAACAATGCACCTTCCCATGACCTTGCACAAGGAACTAAGGTTTAAACAGATGCATGATTGATACGATTCCTGTGCATGTAAAAAGATGGCATATTAACAACTGCCTTTACACGAATAACAAAAAACTTTTGTCAGAAATTCAAATAATATAAAGAAACAATGATCATTTTAAATGTGTATACAATAAACCAACTAACATTTAACCTTACAGGCTTAAACATAGGGTGGAATGGGTTAAAATGTATGGTCCATTATAGAAACAAGAAACATGATTAAAACCTGAAACAATATGGGTGTCAAAGCCCTCATATGTGTAATCCTACTCAACACATTTGCGTGCCAACTCGCACTCTGCAGTGTTTCTGTGAAAGCCAGCCAGCGGCAATGTGGACACCTGATTTCTTTGCTGCTCTACAACTTACTGCACCAAAACCCTGCAGCCTGCACCTACCGTTCCCTTCCCAAGCCCTGGCCCTATGCCCACAAGCCAACCTCTCTCAGCAAGTGCAGCAAGTTCTCCTTTCCACAAACAACACCCACAAAGCTGCGCAGTCTCTGCATCTTGCATGTCTAAATGACACGATCATAGCAATGTTAAAATCCTCACAGTTCCACGACAAGTACAACATCAAAACTGCACTGTGTTGCATATAAAAAGTGTTTGTGGCCAACACCACTGCAGCAGGTAAAACGCAGACTCACAGGCACGCTGACAGATTACAGCAGGTCCATCATTAAAACAGCAACATACTGAGATGTCAGAGATACAGCGTATGCATTAAACATGAATCTGGTGCAATACAGTATGCACCTTTCTTGCGCATTCATATCAGGGAACATGCTTAAGAGGCGGCAACTGCTCTCTCTCTCGCGCGCGCGCGTACATACGCACACAAAAGCCCAGTCCTTCAGACTCACGCTTCAGCAGACGGGAAGGAGGAGGAATGACAGATCTGAGGATGATGCTACCCACCTCGGTCCTCTGCTGATGCCTGGCGATGGAGAAGAGTGGCCCCGGGTGCAGCCAGATTTCCGCTATCAAGAAACGGCAGCAACGAAGGGAGAAGGAGCGAGAGCGTGGGAGGTGGAGGGGAAAAATGGACAGGAGGACGAGCAGGTTTCGCCTCTCCGCACCGCACTATCTGGTCGGCGAATATGTGTGAGAGATGGAGGGAGGGTGGGAGGTGACGGAGCGAAAGAGGGAAGACGAGAATGCAACAGAGGAGAGAATGCGGTGAGTGTGTGGGTCTTGAGAGTGTGTGGGAATAGAGCGTGTAGCAGATGCATTAAAGGCAGCCTCCCTCCCCTTCGCATCACACAAACACACCTCTCTGCACAGTCAGAGGGAGAGTCAGCATATGGAAACACAGTCGGTGCAAGACGCAGCAAGGGCCACGCTGGGGAGGTAGAAAAAAAGCGGATGGCTAAAACCCATTTTTCAGCTTTGTTTGGTTTAAGCAAGAACTGAACATCTGAGACTATTAGGATTAAACAACAGCAGAAGATCTTAATTAACTAGTAACAGAAGCTTCTAAAGCACTGCACAGATGAGTACGTGAGTTGTGAATACTAACATGCCTGGATCAATGCGTCCAAAAGATTCAGGAATTAAAAAAAAAGAAATTACTCAGAATCCAACAAATGTATTTAATATCGAGTGAGCAATGCATTATAAAAGCACTTCTGCTTCACAGCCAACAGGTCAATTAATTGGTCAGAGACCCATCTGGCAGTCCGAAATCAAGCAGGCTTTTCCTTTAGCATGTGCCAAGCCGGAAGTTTTTCATTCATTTATTATCTTCCGGGGGGGGGGGGGGGGGGGGTACCCATGTCTAACCAGGGGAGAACATCTCGGGCACTGGGCAGACACACCCAGGACAGGGTGCCAATCCATCGCTGGGCACACACTCACTCACACACAGGGCAATTTAGAGCACTCAATGTATCTTGCATCCATGTTTTTAGGATGTGGGAGGAAACCAGAGAACCCGGAGGAAACCCACGCAGACACGGGAAGAACATGGAAACACCACCCAGATTGGGGTTCGAACCGGGAATCCCCAGCGCTGAGAGGCGAATGTGCTAACCACTAAGCCACCGTGCCACCCCTCCTGAAGTTTTTATTACCTTTAATTCTAGTCAGAGCTGTGAAGGGGTTTCTTTCCAATTGATAACACAGTTCACCTCTCATACATTCTTTTTTTTAATCAGCAAATCCCCCAAACAGATTATTTCAGGCAGGAACTCATTCATTACAAGTGTGGAATGGTACATGAGTCTTAAATTCATGAGCTGAAACAAGCAAGTCATTATTATTAATATTATTCCATTATGCTGCATACTAATTAGCAGATTGTGCAGAACTGTGAAAATATCTGCATCACAAATATTTTGATATTTATCCTTTCACGTAGTAAAAACAGGTTTAAAGAAATACTAACCAAACTCTCCATTTTTAGCATTTGTGTACATTTGGGTAGTGAACCCAACACATTACTTATCTAATCATCCATTCATTATCTTTCACTTATTCCTCTACGAGGGTCACAGTGGGTTTCCCATGCCCTTCCAGGAGAGAACATCTCAGGCGCTGGGCAGATACAACCAGGAAAAGGTGCCAATCAATTGCTGGGCACACACTCACACACATCCACACACACAAACAAACACTATACATGGCAATTTAGAGCATTCAATTTACCTTGAGGCCATGTTTTTGGACTGTGGAGGAAAAAAAAAAACGGAGAACTTGGAGGAAATCCACACGGACACAGTGAGGACATGGAAACTTCAACCAGATCAGGATTTGAACCGGGAATCCCCAGTGCTAAGAGGCGAACACGCTAACCACTTAGCAACTGTGCCGCCCTTATGCAATCATATTCACTAATCATTTTCAATATTCTTTCATTTATTATCTTCGGCTTAATCCACTACACTACTAGGGTTGCGGGGGGGTTCCGCATTCCCATCCAGGGGAGAACGTTTCAGACGCTGGGAAGATACGTCCAGGACAGGGAGACAATGTTTTTTGGACTGCGGAAGGACATGTGGAACATGGGGAAATCTAGGTTGGTAAACGAGCCAAATTAAAATAATTAATTAATTTAATTGCATTTTCTACTCAAGAACTACAAGACGATTGAACTGACTGAAACCTAGGATTATTATTTGTACTACAGGTTGAAAATATTTCGTTTGTAAGGATGTGATGACCACAAATCTGGAGTCATTATGTCATCGATCCCGGACCCACAAAGTAATCTCGACCCAGCATCATTTTTATAACCTTTTCTCTTCGGCGCCTGAAGCAGTAAATCTGAAACACAAACCAGCACTAGAAAAAGTCACACCCATGAGGACAAGAGGACTTGTTAAAATCAGTGGTTGTAATCCCCATTTTATAGATATTAAAAATCCCATTGTTTTAAAAATATGCATGAGTACAATTATGTAAAATCAGTCAGCCTTTTTTGTTAAATAAACATCTTTCTAGAATGATCAAATGCTGCGGTGTGACAGAGTGCATGTGTAATAGGGTGCTGAATAAATTGAATTGTAAAACCACAAATATGACTACATTTGGGTTTATAACCAACTAAAAACATAGTCGAATGACTGGAGTAGAATTACTGCCAACTAAGTCAAGAAATCTAAATGCATGAATAAGCTTTATTCTACTAATTTAATTAGCGATGGTTGGCCTGCTACAAAGCACTCCAGCGTTCTAATTACAAGGTGCACAATCAGCAGACTTCTTAAGACCCTGATAAAGTAGTGATGAATAATCGACATATATTAAACTAGTGAAATACCCGTGCTGTCCTACAGGAGATAGCTTCATGACAATGTGAAAGTTAAAAACACACTTGTTTTTGAATAAGTGATGTCTTTGGAGTTTTTATACACTGCTCAAAAAAATAAAGGGAACACTAAAAATGAGGCTCAGTAGTGTGTGTGGCCTCCAAGTGCCTGTATGACCTCCCTACGACGTCTAGGCATGCTGATGAGGTGGCGAATGTTCTCTCCTACGGGCCCGTCCATGTCTCCTCGTGTACAGGCCTGTCTCCTGGTATCTGCTCCATGCTCTGGACACTGTGCTGACAGTTTAAAAGTACTAAATTGAATTTGTTGCTTTATAGAAATGTCAGGCACACACATGCACACATTGATCTGCTATTGATTTCTGGACTAACTGACCTTAACCACTACACACTACTACATCTAGCACAACACATACACACACACACACACATACATATTGTTTTTCCCTGTCATGCTTTAGTTCAGCAGTACTTGTCATTTGAGGAGGTATCTATTTTGAAATGAATTTTGACATTTGAATGAACCATTTCCAGCTTCTTCTGCCAGCTTCTATCAATATCTCAGAAACCGAGCAGGAAAGGAAGACAAAATGCTCATTCATGTTTAATCTTGCTTCATGTTCTCTGCTTGTTTAGGATGAGGGGTCACTCAGGCATCTACATGTGATGAGAAGTGATGCCATGGCAACTACATAAATTTTTCTTAACATCTATTTCAAGTTTCCAAAAAGAAAATGACAAAAATATTTGGTCCTGAAGGCATCTGCAGATTCGTGCAGCAGTACACGTTTGCTTTGGTCGTGCCTCCTAAATATTGCTCTCACTGCGATCCTCATAAGCATATGCTGGGAGGAGAAGTTTTATGAGTTTTGGTTATTGTAATGTCGGCTTACATTAGCTGTTACCTCTGTGGTAACCTCCAAACCACACGTTTATATTCAGTTTTATTTACTCAAAGTCGTAACCGCTCATCATATTTATTGAAAACGTTCTGTGGTATGATTGTGAGGGAGGGAGGGAGAGATGGAGGGTTGGGTATTGTTTGAATTGTAAATGATCTCACATTCTGTCTTCCTTTGTTTCCCATCTCACTCTTTGTCTTGTTCCATTTCTTTATTATTTCCTCTTACACTATTACTCATACAGTGCTGTGAAAAAGGGTTATATCTATCTGCATTAGTGCTTATTATTGCACTAAATGGCATCAGATCTTTTCTCTAAAACAAAAAATGTGCCAAAAAAATTTTTTTATTTAAAAGGTTTTTGCAACACACTATTGAAAGGTGATTGTCGTCCTTAGCAGTAATGACTACTAAAAAACAAGTTGTTTTATAGTAGGCTAGTAGGCTAGTCAAGCTAGCCTGACTTTTTTATTATAAGTTCTCTAATTAATTACAGTGTGAAGAAGCATCACAATCCTGATGCAGCAAAGCAGTCTAATCAACTAAAATACTTTTCGTTTGTATGAGATTCTTTCTATTAAATTATGGTAGAATTTAGCCCGAAACCTTTATACCTGGACACGTATGCCTTTATTACAAACTCAGCTGAGGCAGTAGTTCTGGTTCAAGAAAGGCATTCAAGATTTTTTGTATTTTGCTCAGGGACAGATGCAGGCAGAATGACCACTGGATCAGTATCTAGATTTTTAGAGGAAAAGATAAAAAAGCATTTTTCATTTTTAGGAAAAAAGCCTGTTTTTATGTATTTCTTATTTTGAATTTAAATAAAACTTTTTCCGAAAGATATGTGTTTTAAAAATGCTGAATATCTTAGCATTACGAATGGAGTTAGAAAGATCATGCCACTATTCAGCAGTGATCTGGCGTGAGATCCAGGATAGCCATGAATTTTCTTTTCTCTCCACTGGCTTCCAGTAGTTGCCTACTACACTACACTTCCTACACTCTTGCCTAAGGTACACCCGAACTTCTTTACTGTGCTCTCTGCAGCCTGGTGCTTCAATCCCACCATCTTTTATCACTGGTGAAACAATGTCCCCAGCTCAGTCCATAATGCTAAGAAATTCAACATTTTCAGGAAACACCAGAAGACACACATCTTCCCCAATAATTTGCTGTATTTTTTTTTTATCTATTAACAAATACGCATTTATTCTGATTTGCAAATGATCAAGATCTGCACTTATCCTTAACATACTGACTTAAATTATTTTGCTTGTACATCACTTGTAGGATAAATGCATTAGTAAAATATAATGTAATGTATTGAAGATTTTTGTTGTGAGTCTTAGATGCAGTACAATCTGCATACTGTACAATCTATACAATTAGGTTAAAGATTTCACAATACAAAACATATTTAAAGAAATAAACCACAGTTGTGTATTTAAAGTAACATTTCTGTGCAAACAGCAAAACTCTCATTAGCTTCCGCATAATCCTCTAATAGGGTCCCCAGGGGATGCCCGTCCAGGGGAGAATGTTTTGGGCGCTGAGCAGATATAGCCAGGGTAGTGGGCCAATCCATTGCTGGGCATATATTCATCTACACAGAAACACACAAAATATGGAGGCAATTTAGTGTAGCCAATTCATTTTAAATCCATGTTTTAGTACTGCGGAAGGAAACCGGAGAACATGGAAACTCCACCCAGATCAGGATTCGAACCAGCGCTGAAAGGACTATGTGCTAACCAGTATGCCACTATGCTGTCCCCATTGGTAAAACTAATATACCAAAACAACCAAAGGCAAAATACTAGTTAAGTAAAAAAAAATAGGAAATTACATTGGCTATTATTAACAAACAATAAGTCAATAAAAAAAAAAGTATTATTAAAATTATTATTTATGTGATATCGTGTTTGCTTCACTGACTTAAAGTATTTAACTCAATACTTAACTTGTACACTATTAATGCTTGCATTAGTTCCAGCAGAATAAACAGCACTGTGACGGTCTTGTTAAAATTCATTTCTTGTTTAATTTTAAGAACACAAGTTTTAAACTCTTAATTTTTACTATCAACATACAATTGTTACATTAGAGGCGTAATTACATTAAAATAACCTATTTCACATTTAAAAGTTTCATGAAGTTGTATTAGGCTTCAGCAGTAACTAAATGAACTTCCATCGAACACTAGTACCATTTGTGTTTAATGCTTGGCACCACTTCCATCTCTGTACATGTTTATTTCAACCCCAGAATAATAGAACCTGGTGGAAAACGGCCAATAGGATAAACAATGTGGACAAAAAACTAAAATTCCAGCCAAAGCACATTTGCATTGTATCTAAAATTGAATCTCTGAATGTATTTCACTGTAGTCTCTTTACATAATTGTCTCTTATTTGTATTTGCAAAAGACAAAATATAATTACTGACACTCTAAATGTCTCTTGATGCTTTTAATGCATCATAAACTTGATATCTCTATAATAAATAAAATGTCAGATCATTACACCACCTGTTCTGTTGCACTATGCAGTTGGAGAGACTCCACAGCTGTGTTCGTTTGATATTCAGACAGCTGTAGCAATGAAGCAGAGCTTGCGGTATTCATTAAAACTTTTCTCATCAGAAATAATTATATGGAATCAAACTGTATTCCATGTTTTGAAACGGACATTCATTTTTACTGGATGAGTAGTGTTGTTCACTGATGTTACTAATGTAAGTATGGGATTAAAAGTGAGAATCCGGTAATACCCATATATCATCTTATCTTCATCACTACATCACTGATTCAGACATATTTCAGATTATCAGTGTAATGCAGATTTAAAATACCTTTTTATAAAAGTTGATCTCTGATAAAATACTTGTGGTTGGTTTGCGTGTCTTCATGATTGTAGCCTTGATGTTGAAGCACATTTTTGGTTCTTGGTCAAACACATATCACACTTACCCCCAGTTCCAGTGACTACTGTTTTGGTTACATTGCAGTGAGTTGTTCAATGTTTTGACTGCCATTCAATGTAGCTTTCATCATGAATGGAATGTTAACGTGTACACACACACGCGCACGCACAAGTTCATGTATTGTGACAATTTATGCACATCTAATCATTTCAAGACATACCCAAATTATGACCATAAATACTACTAGGCTAACTCCAACCATGACCGTGGTCTATCCATGATCTTGACTTTACTTGTTGGTAAAAAGTCCTTTAATTTGTGTATGTAAACAGGGTTTTGTTGCCATAATCCGCTCCCTAAGTGGAACACACTGATACACAAAGTGTGGTTGGGCATTGTGAGAAAATGATATTTTATTACATGTATATTACATTTAGTTATTTAGCAGACGCCTTTATCCAAAGCCACTTACAAATATTCCAACTTGGTTGACGTAAGAACACAGGGTTGATACAGGGCCCTGGAGCAATGAGGGTTAAGGGTCTTGCTTAAGGACCTACATTGGTAACTTCAGTGGACTTGGGATTTGAACCCACAACCTTCTGATTGATAGTCCAACACCCTAACCACTGAGCTTCCCCTCCACTTTAAGATTTAAACACTAGATTATTAGATTTAAACACTATAACATTACAACTCTAAATCTAACTTTATACTAAACATAACCATGACCTTAAAATATCACTTCAACCAAGACTTTTTATTGAGACCTGCATTTCATAATAAAGGATAAGAGGGTGTGCGTTATTGTAAATAAATCCTTTGATTTATTTACAATACTGCAAAACCTTGAGTGCATTTTACTTTTATAAAATGGTTACAAACCCACTATGATAAAAAAAACAAAGTTTCATTAATGAATGTATTACAGAACAAAATTACAGAACAGCTGCAACAGGCTTGGTGTTTATCATGAATCGGCTTGCAGTTTATATTAATTTGAATATCCATTTATGATGCATGATGTAAAATTAGATATATCATATATATATATATATATATATATATATTGAAGGCGGCACGTGGCTTAGTGGTTAGCACATACGCCTCTCATCGCTATCGAATCGAATCCCTATCTGAGTGGAGATTGCATGTTCTCCCCGTGTCTGCGTGGGTTTCCTCTGTGTTCTCTGGTTTCCTCCCACATTCCAAAAACATGAAGGTAAATTGAATGCTCTAAATTGTCCTGTATAGTGTGTGTGTGTGTGTGTGTATGTGTGTGGATGTGTGAGTGAGTGTGCACCCAGTGATGGATTGGCACCCTGTCCTGGGTGTATCTGCCCAGCGCCTGAGACATTTTTCCCTGGATGGGACCCTCATAAAGGAATAAGCGGAAGATAATGAATGAATGAATGAATGATACATAACTCCTCATGTGTTCATTCATAGTTTTGATGCCTTCAGTGAGAATCTAAAATGTAAATAGTCCTAAAAATACAGAAACCGCATTGAATAAGAAGGTGTGTCCAAAGTTTTGGCCTGTACTTCATATGGATGCAAGATTTGTGATATACTATTAGCCCAAATACAGGAAGAAGTGGAAGATAATGAGATAAGAACATGCATCAGTGTTGACTGTTGTTAACAATGCCCCAGGTTTGCTCATTAATCGTTGAGCAGGATCATTGTAAACTCTGTCTGTTGTCAAAAGCGCCAGACAAATAAGATTGAGTGACATTCAGACTGACAGTCAGCAAATGCATACAGCTGATCTATGTGCTCTGGGACTGGGAGCTAAAGAGGTGATGCAGCCTGGTGATGAGAGCACGGTAGCTCGTAAGAAATGGACTCTCTTATCTCTTATCAGCACACTATGCACACAGCACACGCATTTCTGACCCACAAGCAGAACAATGCCATTGTTTGCGCTGCAATAGAAACTAGCTGTCCACAACTGCGTCAATATTTACCGCCTAATGGAATGTGTGCTCATGTGGCTCCCAAACACGGAGCGACCCTCTGACTCTCAGTCTGCTTCCTTTTATTCCTATTCCTCGTTCACTTCCTAACCCCTTTACCTGAGCCCCCCTTCATTTTACCATTTGACTTGAATAAAGTTGTGTTACTTTCGTTCTCTTTTCATCTCTGCTCATCACTCTCTTCACATATGTAACAACGGTAAACACGGAGACCAGGGGCAGAGGAGGGAAGGTCTCCCACTTCACTTATGTCCTATAAAAATGGATGGTTGGAAACCACTGCTTGATAAACCCCCTCCTCCTCATCTCTTTAAAGTTTGAAGAAGATCCACCAAGGTCTCCCTCGCTATGAGAAATTCTGTGCCCTGATCTCACTGCATTCTCTCAGCGTGACTCTTGTGTTCCAGCGCTGCCCACACAAATGCCTTCAAAAGATTACTTAAGGAATGTATGAGACTGATGGCTAGAACAATCCGTACGCAGAAGCCTGTATATACAGTTGGGGCAAACTGACCTACTTGCATTATTCGTAAAACACGGCATGATGAATAAGCATTAATTAAAAGAGAAACCGTCTTTTGTCCAGTCTGTCTGGCAAATTCTTCAATCAAACTGAGATTTATTTACAGGAAGAACATTCGAGGTCAGGAAATGGAAATGAAAGTGGGTATAGAGCTTCGATGCAATCAGTTCCAAGCCCAGTTGTGAGAAACACAATAATAGAAATTGTGTAATAGAAACACAAGGTGAAGAGAGGTGAAGTTTGTTCTTGTGTCCATGGTGACATTATGTCAGAAGTGTCAGAAGTGCATGCTACTTATTGAGACAAAGGAATAAATAATAACTTTAAAAGACACCCAGTGTGACATTTTGTGTTTTTTGTTCATGAGATCTTTTTATAATACAATGAAAGATACAATAAGCTGCATGGTGGCGCGGTGGTTAGCACATCCGACTTTCAGCGCAGGAGATCCAGGTTTAAATCCTTAGCTGGGTAAAAATTCCATGTTCTTCACTGGTTCCTGTGGGTTTTCTTTGGGTTTAACGGTTTACTCCTTCAGTCCAACAAACGTATTCAAGGTGAGGGTGTGGTAGCTCAGTGGTTAGCATGTTGGGCTAGCAATCTAAGGGTTGTGGGTTCAAATTCCAGTTCTACTGAAGTTCCCAATGTCGGTTCTTGAGCAAGACCCTTGATCCTCATTGCTCCATGGATTCTGTATGGAACCCTGTGTTCTGACATTAACTATTATGTGAGATCATTTTAAGGAAGATAAAAGTGGCGGGTGGCAGGGTGGCTTAGTGGTTAGCACGTTCGCCTCTCAGCGCTGGGGAT